>JAHWFP010214123.1:20929-51195 GCA_023313725.1 Lithobius niger | reverse complement strand
CCCCCCCCCCCCCCCCCCCCCCCCCCCCCCCCCCCCCCGCCACTCCTGCCGGTTTTGAACTTGCTATCATAAATATTTGTTCCCAACTACTCTGTATGTGCAACCGTAAAAATGTCATGCTTTTCACACAAACCGAACAATTTCTTTAGTTTTGGGCCCGAAGCCGTCCTACTATATAAAAGAAGCATCTGACGTGTCATCTACGCAACAAGAGCAGGAAACAAAACGCAGAACGTGAGCACAGGGCCCAATCAGGTAGGAGGAAAGAAAAGTAATTTTTTTAAGGGAGTAAGCCTTCGTTAAAAATTATGCTGAACCATCGGTAGGCCAAATTTACGTCTCGTTGATTTGTGCTACATAAACCTTTTGAAAATCGATTGCTATACTGAACGTTTTGACATTGTTAGAGGGTAGGTAGTTCATTTGCACTGGATTCATTTCACGGGCGGTGGCGGGGGGGGGGGGGCGGCGCCTGTTACACCGTGCAACAAAATAACTTGTTTATAGAAGATGATCAAAAGTACAAAATGAAGAAATGGATGAAGGTCGATAAAGTCCTCTGAAATCTATGGTTGCTGCTCAGGAAAAGCTTCTTCTTCTAATGTGTCTTCTTAATCATGCAAAAATTGTATGATCAACATGCAATGAAGTTGTGGATGACGGTAGACGTGCTGTTTCGTTTTATGCAAACCGTCATATTTGCAAACAACTGTAATTATCACTCCTGGCTCAAAAAAAACTGAAGCAGAGGACAATGTCCCAAGTTTGCTCGTTAATAGGGTTAACATTGGCGGCCTTTCCCTGGAATAATAATATCACTACGTATAAAGGCCGACCGTTTTTTTGGAAAATGGGTGGCATCTCTTATTCCAGTTTTGGCTTTAGGCGAATTAAACTTTACCTTAAACATCAAACTTGTTCATTTTTGCCTTTTAATTCTAACACTGTTAGAAATTTCCATAAAACTGCGGTAGAAAGAACTAGTAATTTGTTCCCAACAGTGTACTTTGTACTGTAAAAGTGAATAGGCGTAGTTGTACTTGATGCGGACAAAAAAAGCTGAAAGAGCCATACCCCTGATTCTACCTTCGGTGGTTTTGGAATGGAGGGTCCTTGGGTTAGTGAGCTAATTGGAGCGCAGGGAGACATAGATTGTTAAAGTATTGTTTGTAACCCTAAAAGTATTGTTCGGTATTGTGAAAAACATTGTGTGGGTCGCGTATCTCGTGTTTTCGCGGGTGCATGTTAAGTGTTGGTCGGTTTACCGGAAATGACGTACTATAATGGCACATATCTGCCTATTGTAACTCCTCCAAACTAACTAAGAAGTTGTATTGTTATTGTGCTTTTCTGCCGGGCAACGAGTCGGTAGATCTGATATGTTGGGATCAGAGGGTGAATGAATGTTCATGTGTGTACTTTTTATTGGTCTCAGTGATCTGTCAGTGTGATGGTGTATAGTGCTTAGTCTATAGAGTAGGGTGCTTCGCGTCGGGCTGTGATCCTCAATAAAATTAATCAATCTCTCCGCCATCAACAAACAGTCAAGAAACAAACAACATGAGAAATGTGTATAATTAATGCTTGGCTCCTTTTTACGAGTAATTACTTATTTTCATCAGTTTGCATAAAAAGAAGGTGATTTTATTGTTTTTTATTGTTTTATGTGATTTTATTGTTTTTTTTTTATCATTTTATCATCAAAATGATAAAAAAAAAAAACAATAAAATCACATCAATTACCAAAAAAAAAAATCGTATAACCAAGTGCAAAACGTCAACAAAACCTGGCTACCAAAAACTCATAAAGATACAACGCGTGACGTGCTGTCATAGCAAACATCTGGCTTGCAGAACTCCTCCATACTAAAAAACCGGGTATTTCTAAACCCTACGCACAAACTTCAAGGGTGGATTCTGTGATACAAAGGAAGGATAAAAGGTCCTATAAACATGTGATCGGAAATACTCCCTACGGGCTCTGCGGTCCTTCGAAGGTCGCCACCAAAATCCGGTCCCATCACCTCAATAACTCGGAATCCATTCGAAGTACAGTGATAAGTTTTGATGTGCAAAATAACAGTAATAAGGGGTCTGAATCCGCCGCACTGGCATGATTCAGACCCCACCCAGGGAGGGGCCGAAATGAGAGGGGGCCAACTTAGCAAACCCTCCCTTCCCCATATAGCTTATGAACAACGTCGTACCACGTCCCATACCAGAAAATGGATTCTCTATAAGAGACCCACAAAGGGACCCTCTTGTTGTGAATCCGTAGGACCAACTGGTTTCCATGGAAATGGATTGAAAGAAAGCACTACATGGTTCAGATAGACCGAACAAAACCTTGCTTTTTCGTAACACACTGGAACTAGTTGACCACCACTGTCAGGTCAAACTTATAGTACTACTACGGGTTTCTATCACATCCCGATGAGATATGACACACAGGTTAAGTCATTCAGATCATACATCATTGCTTTTGTATTCACTTTATGCTTCTAGTCCTACATCTTTGCGTTTGTGTTGACTTTGTCATTCAAGTTCGAGTCTTTCAAGTCCGAATTCATTGCTTTTATTGGCGGAGCGAGCGAAGCGTAGCCCATAACGGACACCAAATTGCAAAAGGTTGGTTGGCTGGGTGGTTGATCGGTTGGTTGGTTACACTTTTGTAGCCTGGGTGGAGGTCAAACAAAAAGTCAGATTGGAATGAAATTTGGCACATCGCTTGACAACCCCAAAAGAATTGCTGAGCCAAAATTTGCCGTAAATGAACATTTGTTATGGAAGAAATTACTAATTTTTAAATTAATTTCTAACACTCAACATTGTAAGTTTGGAATCGAGAATAGTCAAGGAATTCTGACGAAGCATACACCATGCTAATGGTAGTCCAGTGAACTTTAAAAAGACGGCAAGTTAAATTTTGGTTGCTTCTTTCTAGCTGATAACCTTTTTCGACGTAATTCAATGAAATAATAACATTTTATTGTCGCATTTTAACCACTACATGGAACAACACAACCATAAAAAACAAAAGGATTCCGTCAACGCTACACATTAAAGTGGCACTATCACCGATTGAAAACCGTTCCCAAATATCTTGGCGCCGTCTGGCAGTAGTGGTATTGTTAACCTATACAGCTTGCGATCAATTGCAGGCGGACGCATCAAGTTTTCACTCAATAATTAAGAAGGCTTGTGGCTTGTTTGTTTCGTAAAAAGAAATGACGTTGTGCATTCCTTCGCTTGGTGCAATAAAATGCTAGATAGTGCTAGATAGCGCTAGATGTTGCCGAATTCTACCTACTTTCAATCGGTGATAGTGCCACTTAACATCATTTGAAAAAAAAAGAATGCTTGAACGGATTACTTTCAGCATGGCTGCGAAACTGGATTTTAAACTAGCGATGAGAATCCCGAATATGAAACCTAAATCGTATCACGGTGAAGCGATACATATAAAACGAAACTATACAATAGACGACGTGTTTACACCTGAGCACGAAACAATAACATGCCCGCCTCTAATAGTTTAAAGATTTATCGTTGCCACGGTAACATGTAATCTCGACACCGTAATGCAGTAATGAATAGGCCTAATCTTAAACGCAGCTGCTACTTACGAAATAAAAATGACGATTAAAAATTAAGCCTAAAAGTTCAAAATTAGGCCTAAAGGCTAAAGTAGGCCTAAGAGCTACCACTTTTTTTTTTATCTACAATATAGTATGGGGCGCCATGTGTGACATAATTCACAGCTCGAAAAAATTAAAGAACGTTATCGATTACACTGTATGCTATCGGTATTAACACAACACGAGCGTCAGCCTTCACGTGAAAATTGAGTGCCCAATGGTCTAGCTTTCAGTGTCGTGTGTGATGGGTGTGTTATAAAACAAATGCACTTATTCCTGGCGTTCCTTTCGCTTCAGATGAAGTCATTGTCGAGCAATGAAAGGCAGTGCTTTCGCCTTTGCCAGAGCTGGCCTTGCTGATGCGGCGGCAGTGGCGCGACCTCTCGGAAAACTCGTTACAAATAAAAAAAATAATATTTTTGAACTTATAATTTTTTGCGAAACTTTGATTTTTTGTAAAACTTTCATTTTTATAAAACTTTTTATTGTTGAGGAACTTAATTTTTTGTCTGTTTTATCTGGCAAAACTAAGATTTTTTGCAAAACTTTAATTTTTTTCGAGCTGTGAATTATGTCGCACATGGCGCCCCATAATATTGAGATCGTTACTGATATATTACAATCCACCCCAAAACCAAAACTGGTATAAGAGAAGCCGCCAAGTGTCCAAAAAGGGTCGGCCTTTGAAAGTCGTGATATCATTCACCGAGGGAAAGGCCGCCAAGGTTAATCCTATTCGCAAGTTAATTGCACCGACTAATAGTTTGAAAATTAAATGAAAACTAGAAGACTGCCACTTGCGGTAGCAATCTTCAAGGTTTCATTTAACGTCCACAGTATTATTCGGTGCGATTAACTTGTTAATCCTTCGCGGCCTTTTCCTTGGTGAATGATACCACTACTTTCAAAGACCGACCCTTTTTGCAAACTTGGCAGCTTCTCTTACCAGTTTTGGTTTTGGGCGGACATCACAACTTTCATAGGACTGTGAACTTACAAAAGGTAATACTGGCTTATCGTCAACTCTACCTTTTTTTCTGGAAGAATTTTATGTCTATAAATTTTCTCATTCGTAAATTTAACATTTGCGATTCCCCAATTAGCCGTTACATCAACCAAGTTGACACAGTTTGGTTTATTGTATACATCCATGCTTCACATGCTTAAGTTTGTTCAATCCCATTTTTGAGCACGCTGTCTAATAAACGCCGATTTTCGTTCGCATCGCTCACTCAATCAGCGTATATTCCCCCCCCCCCCAGTTATTCTTCCTGAGCTTAATGTTATTTACGCAATGAAGCTGGAATTGCTCACTCAGTCACAATTAGTCTCATCTACTTGGCTTGCCTTGCGACTTGGTTTCCCAACGGAGCAGGTGGGTCGCTGCTTTTCGGCTGCCATTTCTGCGTCTTTTGAGGCGAGAATTTGGTGGTTTTTATTCGTTTTAATAACTGTTTTATGCTTTTAAACGTAGGTTGACTTAGTGGCTTTTGCCATGCTTTAATTTTATTGCTAACCTGATAAACGTTGTTTGTATTTTTATGTAGCACTGCTTGGTTTGCCTTCACATAATGATCATCCACTTGGCGGTGCCACACTAGCGTGTGTCAAGTAATTAAAAAAAAAATTACTTTTTTACCTACTTGATTGGACCCAATGCTCACGATGCGCATTTTGCTTCTAACTCTTTTCGCAATGAAAGACTCGCAGTCTCTTAGTGGGATTTGTTGTTTTTATGAGCCGGATTAATACTTATTACGGGGCCCCTGGCCTAAAGCCTCCCGCCCCGAACAGAAACTACAAACAATGACTATAACGAGCTGGATAATTAGCCGCCTCTTTGCAGCAACAATGTATTCTGACAATTAAGTATTGAAACGATGCGCGTATAACACTTAAGCATGTTATGATAGACTGTTGGATGACGATACAAACAATGGTTACAACAAAAAGTTTGCATTTACAGCGCCATTTCACAGCTACGTGCTTCTAGCTGCAACCCCCCATTTTAGAAAAAGGCTGTTCCCCGTACTATTCTCTAACTGTGTGTTAAATTTGAGATATGTAAACTTTCCCTAATGAGCTAGACGTGTCTTCACACCGTATGAGAATTAACATGGGAGCCTTGTCCTTGGCTAGCCAGAAACACAAATCAGCGTTATTGAGGGTACTTTTTCACCATAAAGGAGACGTTCCCACACTTTAATGTTGAAGTTTTCTTCGTTACTGGACCCAAGACACCTGATTCCAACGATTTTCAAAGATTTCCTCCGCATGGGGAATTTACACCAGTAGGCTGAAATCAGGTATAAGGTCGTTAGAGTTAAAAGGCACAGTCTGCTAGTCCTTTCCTGCAGTCTGCAGTCCTTTCCTGCACAGTCTGCTAGTCCTTCTGCACAGTCCTTTCCATTCGGCAGTGACACACTAGCGTGTGTCTAGATATGATTTTAAGATCGCTGTTGCTGTGCGTGATAGAGGTGTGCAGCGAAATATTTTCTGTGGTGGCGTTGTCACTCAAGTATTAGACCAGCTGCAGCATTGCCACATGCTGAATCTTTCGATTATTGTTAAAAACTATCGCTCTGAGGAGCGCAGGACGCGATGCTGTTCCTGGAATCTGGGATACGCGAGGCATGGCTTAATGACTGTTTTGCTGTGGCCGTGTTCCTGGATATCAGGGGATATCCTGGATGACATGGTCGATGTGCTGTGGGTTGGGCATGAACTGGACGGGTTGGGGGTCAATTTCAAGCTGAGGGCGGCTGTGCTTGCCTTGCTTGGCCAGAGGGCCTTTGCCACCAGGGTCGGCACCTTCTGGTCTGGGGTGAGAGTGACTGGTCGGGGCTTACCGCAGGGTAGCTGCCTCAGCCCGTTGCTCTTTGCCATTGTTATCAACTCTGTTCTGGTGGAAATGAGTCTTGCTGTCAACGTGGTGGCGTATGCGGACGATGTGGCAGTCTGGCTCACGGGACAGGACCTGCCGAAAATTTTGGCTTCTTTGGAATCCGCTATAGACGATGGTTCCAAAGCTCTCGCTGCCAGGGGTCTTCAGCTAGCTGGTGCCAAGACGGAGCTCATGGTGTTCAAGCGGGGACAGGTCTGTGAGGCTGTCCTCCAAGTGAATGGTACCTTGGTGCAGTCCTGCCGTAAAGTCCGGTACCTGGGGTTCTGGCTGGACCCACAGCTAACGTGGGTTCACTATGTAGCCCCTGTTCGCAGGAACGTGGCGAGCCGTCTTTGTGTGTTGAAGTCTCTGGCTGGTAATCGGTCCATTGCAAGGCGTAGCACACTTGTTAACTTTTATAAAGTATACCTCCGCTCTTGTGTTGATTTTCATGCTCCACTATTGGCTTCTTCCCAGCAGGCCATAGGTGGGCTGCAGGTGGCACTGAATGACTGTCTTCGTGTGGTCACTGGCTGCTTGCCTTCAACCCCAGTGTTTGCCCTTCATGTTGAGGCCGGGGAGTGCCCACTGGTGTATCGGGCGAAGGAGTTGTTGGTGAGACTCTGCTTGCGTGCCATCGCGAGGAGCATATCGGACCCTCTGGCTCGCATTCTCACCGATTATGGGCTGCTACCGCCTGGGGCCCGTGCTCTACTTGGGGCCCCTGGGTTGGGCGCTTCTTTTGTACGTCAGGGTTCCCTGGGTGCACTCCCTTTGCCAGTATTTGTCCATCCCCCAGTCCCATGGCAATGGTGCTGCGTTGCGGCAGCGGCTGTATTGGATCCTGCGGTCCCTGTACATTTGCCTGGCTCTTGTGCTCAGATCTTTTATGATGCCTCCTTCGTGCCATCTGGGCTTGGGGGAGTTGGGGTGTGTGTCCCGCACTTGCGTTTAGAGTATGGGTTTACTTTGCGGGCCTTCCCGTCAGCTTTTGTCGGGGAATTGGTGGCACTTTCAGTGGCCATTGACATTGGAGCGGACCTGCAGTTCCCAGAGTTTTGTGTGTTGACAGACTAGCTGGCGGGGTTGGGGTTTATAATAATATGAGGTTTAACCATACATAGATGGCATGGAGCAGGAAGGGCAAGGCCGCTTATTCCTGTCCAGTCCTTAACAGGAGTTAACAAACGCGCATGTTAACCAGCGGATCCAGCACAAATTCTGGTCGTTTCAAAAAGCGCTTGAGACATGAATTCCTTAAAAGAGCTGTAAAGCTTTTCACAGAGGATGCACTCACGGTCTGCTCGGGCAAGGAGTTCCATGGGTGGACCACCCTCACCCCAAAAAAGTGTCTTCTACACTCCAAGTTTGCAGACACCACTGCCAACTTTAAGGAGTGACCCCTAGTCTTCGTAACAGGGCTAGGGTCAAAGAAAGGCATGTCGACAGCCAAGAAACCTCTAACAATCTTGAAAGTCATACACAAGTCTGCCCTCAGTCTGCGCAGCTCAAGTGACTCTAAACCAACCCGAAGGAGACGTTCACCGTAGGATAGGTCCCTCAGGCCAGGTAGCCGCTTTGTGAAGCCACGCTGCACCGACTCAATAAGATCGATATCCCTTAATAGGTAAGGTGACCAAACCTGACTTGCATATTCAAGAAGCGGTCTCACGAAAACCTTAAAGGCCCATGTCTTTACAAGCATGTTACCGGACAAAAAGCAACGTTCCACGATAGCAAGACGTTTAAAAGCTTTTGCAACTATAAGGTTACAGTGTGTTGATGACTTTAAATCTGCCGTCAGGTGGACACCTAGGTCATTTATCTCGAGAACCCCAGGAAGTGGGAGATCATGCAAAAAGTAAGGACTAACGGTTTCCCTCCGGCCAATGTGAAAAACTTGGCACTTTTCAGTTGAAAGAGGGAGCTGCCATGTCCCACTCCAATGGGAAACAGCCTCAATCCCCCGGACAAGGGCGGCAGAGTCACAAACCCGGTCAACCACCTGTCCCCCCAGCTTAAAATCGTCGGCAAATTTGAACTGATATGTCGAAAGATGTTCACATTGAAGATCATTTAGAAAGATCACAAAAAGCAATGGCCCCAGTACTGATCCCTGGGGGACACCGCTACTAATGGTGGCAGGTCGCGAAAACGATTCACCAATCCTGACTCTTTGTGATCTACCGACGAGAAAAGCCTTTATCCACCCCAACAGGCAACCAGAAATGCCAAGCCATTCAAGCTTAAGAAGAAGCTTGGAGTGGACGACGGATTCAAAGGCCTTCTTAAAATCGAAGCAAATTACGTCTGATGGGACGCCAACATCAAGGGCCTCGGTCCAGAGATCGAGACAGCGAAGCAGCTGGCACGTCGTAGAGCGGCCAGGCAAGAATCCGAACTGGTCATTAGAAAGGTGGCTATTTTTCAGCAGGATAGGTAACATATGGTTTTTAACTATCGATTCCATGACTTTACATAGGACGGATGTTATAGAGATTGGCCGATAATTCTTGAGGTCAGCGGGATCCCCCTTCTTAAAAATTGGGACGACGTTTGCAGTAGACCACATAGTAGGGATGGATGCATTGTCAAAAGAAAGTTGAAAAATATGCGAAAGAGGGACACAGATCTCGTTTGCGACGTGCCTATAGAAGAAAGCAGAATATCCGTCAGGGCCCACAGAGTGGCTAGGTTTTAAATGCATCAGGGCAGACCGCACAAGACAAGAAGAAAACGTGACATCGTTACAGAAGCTCATAGGTAAACTCGAAACCGGGGGACCACATTGGAGTACATTATCATCAACAATACAGTTTGAAGCAAAAAAAGAATTTAAAAGATTTGCCTTATCAGGTTCGTCCATAATATAATTGTTATTCAACTTTAAAGGAGGCAATCCACGCTTTTTTCCGGTCTGAAAGCGGTAAAATCGAAACAGAGCAGAAAGGTTTCCTTCTTTAATAATTTTGATCTCCTGGGAGGAACGCCAGTCAGAAACAAGGCGATCATATTCCTCACCCAAGCAGTTATAACCAATACGGTCCTCCATTGTCTGTGACACACGAAGACGCCGCCACTTGACGAGTTTTCGCCTGGCAACCCTTCTAATATAAGCTGGCAAGCGAGCACCCAATCCACGCTTCGTGGTTGGGTTATCACGGGAGCTGCTGACCTGTTTATCAACAATTTCCAAAAACCTGGACCAAGTCGAGTCCACCCCATCGCAAGAGCGGAACACGTCCACATGCCAGTTCACTAGGCTCAATTTATTCCGAAGAGCATTGAAATCAATCTTACCCATGTGGGCAGGATGTGGTAAATTACCAAACTCTGCGCAGTTGACAGAAAAAGTAACCATACAATGGTCACTAGTCCCAAGATGTTCACTCACATCAACATCAAAGATTAGAAACTCATCCTGGGCGAAAATAACGTCGAGTATATTTTCACCACGGGTGGGTTGTAGAACAAATTGTGTAAGTCCCAATGGGCGGATTATATCTAAGAAATTTCGGTGATACAAGTTTGATGCAGTAAGATGGTCCCATTCCACAGTTGAAAGGTTAAAATCACCAACAATCACATTTTGGTACCTGGTATCAATGTTGGACACGATAAACTGGCCCAGGTTTTCAACCGCGCAGTTTAACGCGTTTTCAACCACGTTTTCAACCGCGTTTCTTAGGGGGTGCTTTCACTCAGCGCAATGTTCGCACCCTATTGCATGGGAAGTGGGATGGAAGGTGTTTACGTTGGGGCTCCAGGGGGTAGCCGTGTCTATTGGCTGGGTGAAGGGTCACTCTGGCGTGTTCGGCAACGAGCTGGCTGACACGCTGGCCCGCCGTGGTGCATGCGGTGGGTGTAACGGGCTGTCTTTCGAGGTGAGCCCTCGTGATCTTCGTCCAGTGGCTGCTGGTATTTTTCGGGAGGAATGGGATGCAGCTTGGGTTGCTGCCACAACGGGTAGGCAGCTCTTTGTCCTGCATCCCACTACGGCTACCCCGACTGCCCTGAACTGCCTCTCACGGCGGGACGCTGGCTTGGTGTCGCGGCTTCGTACAGGTCATGCTCCCCTACAGGCTCACCTCGCCCATCTTGGGTGGGTCCGGTCACCATTGTGTGCGTGTGGGGGGTGGTCCCGAAACTGTCCAGCATTTCCTCTTGGATTGTCCACGCTGGGTGTCTCAGCGCCGATTTTTGCTTAGGGGGGGAAGGGATCCATTGCGGCAGCTTCTAGGGGTCCCGCCGCATGTGGTGGCTGGCGGTGGGTCCCTGGGTCGGGTCTTGGGGTTTTGCCGAGCTACACAGCGTTTTGACCCATGACTCTGGTTAATTCTGGTGTCCTACTCCGTTGGTTCGGCACCCCTCTCGCATTCTGTCGGGTTTGCCTTAGTGAAGTCCGGGCAGATATTTGATGTACATTGATGTGTTTTAATGTGTTACTGTGTTAGTGTTTAAGTAGTAACTAGGTTAGTTAGTAGCATGAGCGCATGGCTCGAAGGCCCTTTCTGCTCAATAAAGAAACTCAAACTCAAACTCTGATGATTGTTTGGCTTACAATTAAATGCTTTATTTTTAACATTTGTAATCTAGGGAAGGCCCTTTACGCAACAGTAATTATTGTTGTAAACAATGTCAAAATTATTAGCGGCGGCAGCCCCATCACCTTAAACGTGCCGTTTCATTTTCAGTCGGTGGCGATGACTCACATCTTCATGTCGGATGTAGAAAAAAAGTAAAAAATAACTAAACAGACACTCAATGATGGAGCAAACGAAAGCCTATTAAAATAAATATTATACGTAGCTTTGGACTATTTGAAAAAAAAAAAGCTAAAATAAGACAAACGCCTGTAAATAACAGCAGTATGTCACACTAAAAGGCAAAGAACCCAAACTTAGCCGGCTGAGGATTTCTCCCACATTTTTAAGTTGCATTAACAAATATGGTGCAGTCATTAAAATAAATACAAGTACAAATATAAATTTGAAATAAAGGTCTGTTCGCTCCGCCTACAATAGGCCCAAAGCCTGTTTCCTAGTGTTAGCTTTGTGATTCAAGTCCAACAACAATTATTTTGTGTTCACTATGCGATTCAGTCCAGAGCCATTCAAGTCCGTGTAATGCCCGTTGTTTACAGTAACGATGAAATGGCCGATATTCATTTCATGTGTGGTAACGCCCATGAAACGCAACGTGTTTACCGGGTTCAAAGACCGTCGCATTCCCGACATGCACACATTTTGATCCGTGCATCGACGACTAAGGGCAGCAGGGTACTGTTCAGCCCCGAAATAATGATGGTGGAAGTCCTAGCACCGTTCGGACACCAGCAGTCGAAGAGGTAATCTTGGAAATGGTCGAGCAAATCCCATCAACAAGCACGAGATGAATTTCTGCCAAAGTAGGTGTTTCCCACGCGACCGTCTGGAGGGCACTGCATGAACAGTAATCTTGTATCCATCGCACAGCGGGTACAAGCACAGATACGCTGGGATCACACGGGGTGGCTGGAATTCTGTCAATGGCGATTACAGCAGTATGCTGGGAACCCCCAACTGAAGCATATGATTCCGTTTACAGACGAGGTCCAGTTTACGAGAGATGCTATTACAAACTTCCATATCAATCACATCTGGACAGATGAAAAACCCCGTTCAATCGTACTGGGACTGTGCGAAAATCGAAACTTTGGATTCGATTTCGATTTTATTACGTTGTCGAAATCGTATCGTAACAGTCCAAATCAAAATAGAAAAATCTGATTATCGTAGAGTAACGAGATCCCCATCGAGTAACGAGATCGCCATGGTGTAGCAAGATGAATTATTTTCGATTTTGTGGTATTTTTTCAATAAATACACTTAAATAAAGCTCATCATAAAAATTAGAATCAAGTATAAAACATCAACTTCAGTCAAAAATCTGTAATGACTTCGTTTTATGTGGCAATATGGTACCATGTCAACCATTGCTAGAATAGTGTAGCCATTGCCCTATAACTTGCCCTAAAATTACAACAGTAAGATTTTGTTTTAAACTCCAGTGTAAGTTTAACAATCAACTATAGGGGCAATAATTGGGCAAACTTGCACAATGTATGAAGTTAATTTGACTAAATAAAATCTAAGGATAGTGCTATTTTCAAAGGGGGGGGAGGTGTAAGCTTGCTTTGTAACCTTGTATTAACACCAAAATGAGTTAAATGAACACACAATTCAGAGTTTAGTTCGCAAGAATTAAGAGTAACATCAGTTTACAGAAAATAATGTAATTACTGAAACTTGATGATTTTTTAAGAGGCTATAGCTAGCCCAGACACAAACTGAAAAACAAAATAGTTTAAAATCGAAGAAGAAAAAAAAAATTAATTTCGAAAGCCAATAATAATCGAAATCGAGGTGCCCTTCCCCAAAATCGATCGAAATCGAATCGAACCCCAAAATATTAAAACCATACCCCCTCACATTTCTAAATCAAGGGACCAGCAGAGATTTTCTGTGAATGTATGGGGTGGAATAGTAGGGGGGGGGGGGTCATTTGATAGGACCCCCTTATATAATATGTTCCCATCCCTAATTACCAAGCTACGTGATGTATCCGAAGATTACGGTAAGTCTTGAAAACAAATTACCAGCTCTTTTGAGCCATAATTTTACTGAATTTTTTTGAGCAGTGCATAAAATAAGGTTCCATGTAATTACATCCCCAACAATTCATCGCAGTCAAATGATGGCTAAACAACAAATCGATGGGTACAAATCATCGCATGCACAATTCGTCGCAGCATCTCATTTCGTCATGGTAGCTCAGCAGATGGTTTCTTGCTAGAAATTCAACGGTTCAGTGACCTGCGACGATTGCTGTTTCGTACCAGCAGACAACATTAAGGATTGTTTTTTTTTCTGCGATTAATTAAACCAGATGTAACAGAATATAAGGGAAATACCGTGTCGCTCATATTACATTTGTAATTCCAGCATTCTCTCGACCAACCCAGCAGCACAATGCCGATCACCATATTCAAAAATTAGAAGGGAAAGCCATTTTTAAACGAGCTAGGCTTTGTTTATAACCAGGAGCATGTAAACCATGCGCAATGGCTGTTTGCCGTGACGTCACCGTGAGTTAGCCAATGACGAACGAGAACAACGGCTGTTTGGCCGTCTAATTGGACTAGCCCAGTCACGTGTGAGCACGTTACAGCAAAAGCCATGGCGCGTGGTATAAGTACGAATGAGGAAATTCTCAGTTTTCCGTCGGTGAACGTAGACTGCGACAGACAATTGTTCTTCCTGTAACACTCCTTGTTTCCTTCCACAATCTCACAATCTCCTTACCCTCTTTTTTCCCTCTCCCCTCCCACTCTCCTCCTGTCTTATCCTCCTACCCGTCCCTTTCCTTTCAGGTTCCTTAAATTATTTAAGTTACTTTTTAGTTTCAGTTAACGACGTATTGCCCCCCCCCCTACCATTATGTTTAGTTATTATAGCATTAGAATGCCAAGAGCAGGGCTGGCAGAAGTACTGCCCACCACACGGGTATTGTCGCAAATCTTGTTACTTGCATGTTTGCTGGGGCCAATGGCCAATCTTAGTCTTGGGTGTCCATTCTTACATAGGTGGACATTATCTATGTCTTGTACTTTAGTTTCCGGTTCCTGCCTCTAGAATCTTCTAGAACTTTCCATTTCCCATAATACCCTGGCTATTTCGAGGTTGTCAGGGGTTACCAAAAGGTATTTAAGCAAGGGGCCAGCATGGGAAAATCAGAAAGCCTTCGGGTCAGCCAACTGGCTGGTTCTCCCTCAACCCCTGCTAGGTCTCCTAGTTAGGGGTATTTTTGGCTGTTAGGCCTTTAGTAGGCCCAATTGTGGTTAGGTTTCCCCCCCCCCCCCGACCTAAACTAAGCCTTTTTATTAACCCTAACTTAACCCCAAAATTCCCCAGCTTCCCTTAGAAAAATTTGTTCAGTCTAATTTTGGTTTAGCTCTCCCACTTTGTTATTTTTCGTCAGGTATTTCCCATTTACTATTCCCCCACCCAAATTCCAGTATAGCGCTCTAGCCAAAGAATTAACTCGCTCCACCGTTTTCATTGTTGTGGGTGGGGTTCCTTGCGGATATACGCATCTCTTTTTGTTCTGAAACTTTGCTTTATAATGTAAGATTGATTAAATTGTGCGATGAATTATCAGTACGATTAATTAAACACACGATGAATTGAGTGCGCAATGTGTTTGTGCACGCTATGAATTGTTCCATGATGCATTGACTGCGATAAATTGTCGGCGATGTATTCTCTGGATACCATAAAATAAAAAAAGGAGCACGAAAACAGTGTTTTATTTTATTCTTCCTTAATCTTGATCTATATTTTGTGCACAGCTTTCCTCTCCAAACAGGAAAAAAGAAGTGATTCATACATCGTGTTGCATGGTACTTTATTTCTATAATAATTTACAATGGTTGACTTTGAGCTTCAACAAGAATATTCATGAGCCTGATGTCATCGCCTGAATTCTGGTGCATATTTAAACGCAAATCTGAAAAAAAAAATACGTTGATCAGTTTCATTTTTCTACCTAAATAAAACCAAGCTGATAACAAAATACTACCAACTAGTTTGCAAACACTTGCGTAAATATAACCAACACTGACGCGAATCAGTCAGATGGTGTGAACTATTCCAGAACAAATAGTAAACAGCCAAAAAAATGCCACAGGAAAACGAAGCTGCAGTAAGATAAATAAACAAACGCTCGTCGTTGTCTCGTTTCACGGCAATCTCTAGATTCTGCAACGAGGCTTTCTATAGATAGAAATAATCATTGGATAGGTTTAAGAGAGTTCGGGAACCTCGTTACATATACTTGCGAGGGAGAGACCTATCAGTTCATTTGACCACATCCAGAGGATGCTAAGGCTAGGTTAGGTTAGGTTAGGGTGCTAAGGATGCGATTTTTTGAAATCGTGTTTTGCTCGTCGGAAAAATAGCTTCCCACATTTTGCGTGATTTAATTTCTTAAAACACTCAAGGGCTGCTTAAACAAATTTGACAACATAAATTTAACGAGAAACCACATCCAAGTGGTGTCAAGTAGTAGAGTGGTATCATAATACTAGTCCTGATTATTCCAAATCAGACGTATAATTATATAAGCTTCAGTCGGAATGAGGAGCACCACGTCAAATGTTTGACCATATCAGGTGATGCTCTTGATCTTTTACCCGCATACTGAAGATAAACATACACGTTAGGGCCTAGACTAGAACCAGAATTTTACCTGTCCTATGGATGATTCACAAAGTACTGAAAAATAGTCCGACAAAATGGAGGCCAAGACAAAGCAAGCCTAATGAAACGACAACGACCACATGATTCTCCAAGATATGCACTTTGTTTAGTGTATACCAGTTGAAAACCCGTCCTAAATGATGGGGAGTTTCCACCCCACTCCAAAGAAATACAATTTTGTAGGCCTACATCTTCATCTATTTTTATAGAGGCCCACTTTTCTAGGCGTATTTATCAGTACTTTGTGAATTGCCCTGTGTATAAAACAGTGTGTTAGCTGCCATACCTGTGACCACATGAGATTAATACTTTTGGTTAACTGGACCATTTTTAATCACTCTGCTTGAAATGTTTGACCTCTTTCAACAAGGGACTTGTAGGAAGACAGGCTTCACTTCTGGACAGCAGCCTATTAAGAATTCTGTTGGGAATATTGGACAGTATTCATGTACTGTATTCATAGCATACGACGGGAATGGATTACAAAGACAGTGCATGAATACTGTCCAATACTCCTAATAGACTCTTTATAAGCTACTGTCCTCGTATTAATTGTATTTTATCTTCCTACACATCTCTTGTTGGAAGAAATCCAACTGTTCAAAAAGTTGTAACAACAGCTCAAAGCTCGAACACAGTACTGGCTTGAATGATTGTTTCTCATTTCGATCTGTTCTGTAACAGAGTCCAGCAGTACAGTCTACATCAGTGACATCAGTAACTGCTTGTTTGATTGTTTCTCAATCTGATCTCTTATGAGGAGCAACAATACAGTGATGCCAACATAGCTGGCACATGAGTACTGGCTTATGGTTGTTTCCAATTATAAACTGTTTCTAATACTGACGTCTGCCGACACCAATCCTGCTGTCAGTCGAGCTATTCACCAAGTCCCTGACTAGAATGAAACACTTATTTCCGGGACAAATACAACTAATAAATACACATTGAATTATTAGCCAGTCACAGCCACAGTCAAGCTTTTCTTTACAGTATTTAATCGATAAGAGGCTTGATACTATAATGGATTATAAAATCACTAGACCAAAAATGGTATATTGTACTTACTTCCTCGAGTTTCTTCTCGAAGCATTCATCGCATTTTTGCCACTGAAACCGAACATAAGAAAGTCACATAATTAGCAGTGATTGATATAAAGGTTTGCCAGAGTTTGGAACTGAAAGATGCCTATAAACTTTCCCAATGTATTGTAAGATTATGATGCAGATAATGCTAATGCAAGTTCCTCAAATATATTGATAATTCTAGTCCCAAATATAGTGTTCAAAATGTAGCTCCTATAATCACATTTATATATAAACCTAAGTATACGAAGCCAATCGGGTGAGAAGCAATACAGGCGTGTTGGAGGAAGAAATGGCTTATGGAAATGTTACAACGGGTGGTTTCTGTATTTTCAATTACGAGAAAAGTACCTACCGTAGCTTCATAGTAGAATACAACAACTTTATGGATCAAAATCCAAAACCGAAACCTCGTAGAAAATTTTATAACACTATAAATATTTCACAAGAGAAACTCGGCAAACAAAATATGTTTAAATTTGTTTCTTAATGTGATGCGTCATATCAAACCTAAAAACGAAACCTATAGTAAGCCAAAAACGAAACTTAAGTGAGCCATTTACCATAGCATATAGCATTGTGTTTCGAATTCCGTATTATTCCAATCAGAAAGGGCTGTCACGCACGCAGCAACCAGCACCCACGTGCACTTTACAACACAGCAAATTCTGATTAGTAACGAAGTATCAGTATCGTGCAGTGACATTTGCCGCCATATTGGCACCAGCTTGGGTTTTGGAGGGCATAACTACAAGGTGCACTACATAAAAATGGAGGGAAAAACAACGGAAGAGCGGATTTCTTAGGCTTAAAATAACGTTGTTTTCTCCAACAACAAAAATCGCGCGTTTCATGTCTAAGAAATCACTCTTCACAGCATCGGCTTCAGTATAACGCCCTTCTGTTTCTCTCTGCAGTGTCCCTTGCAGCTAACCCATTAAGGCTCCAGCATAGAGTGATATACAATAATACTACGTCGTGTCACTGCTCTATACAATTTCGGCCACAAACACAGGGAGGTAAACAAATAATCTGTAAAAGACGAGTAAGCAGCTGTCGACATTTTAGGGCCCGATCATTATTTACAGTAAGTGGGAAAATGTAAAGAGCAAATTTTCAATAAACCCCCCCCCCCCCCGTCCCTTAAAGGGCCTGAAAAAAAATCATTCCTCAAGGACCCTCCCTCAAGGTAAAAAAAAAAGCTTTTCTTGTGCTTTTTTAGTATGGCTGATGATAATTTCCATCAAGCACTAGATGTGATGTTTAAACCATACGCAATGGCTGTTTGCTGTGACGTCACCATGAGTTAGCCAATGACGAACGAGAACAACGGCTGTTTGGCCTTCTGATTGGACTAGCCCAATCACGTGATGTGCACGTCACACCAAACAGCCATTGTGCGTGGTATAGGGACCGGTCATTAAATTACCGTCGGTCAGAGCGGTTGAAACAGAGGAGATGAAAATGTAATTCCCACGTTTTTAATGTCCTCCAACATCTACCCTCAAAGTCTTCCATCAAAGGCCCTCCCTGAAGGTTAAAAAATGTAAACTTTTCTTATGCTCATTTAATATTGCGATAGATAATTTCTATTAGCCTAATTAAATAAATGGCAATGTGAACCGTCGAGCTGCCAGTGGGAAAATGTGCCTAGTTTTTGTTGATTTACAAATAGTCTAGAAACCATGTAAAAATGTGTTGTAATTTAAACCCCTTTTGTATTGGATTCCTACAGTAAAATACGATGAACGAACAGCTTGCTCGTATGCCCACATCCATGACACCTGTTAATTCAATTCAATTCAGTTTATTGCAAAGCAACAAAAGCTTTTAACAAGGGGGGGGGGAACAACTGGTGGGTTGTTAGACACAAAATCCGCTGCACAGAATTATTTCAACGCCAGATAAACGCCAGGTATTATACAAATTCAGTCCAAATTTAGAGGAAAAGTTTCGGGTCTTTCTAATGACACCTGTCAAAACCTGAAATGCGAAGCTGAGGATCCAGTTGGCTAGGCTTTTCTAGAATGTTTACTGAAAAACGTATGCAGGCTAGTAATGATATACTGTCGACTATAATACACTGGGGATTTTGAGAGGTTTTTACCCAGAAGCTGAGCCATTTTTTTTTTATTTTGATTGCTGAAAGTTTCATTTTTGAGTTAAAAAATGTAGTTTGCCTCCAGTTTCGGCAATGGTATTTGGGTGAACCCCTCCTCCTTGACGGAACCTAAAAAGATGTACGACCCCCCCCTATTTCCGCAAAAAGGGTTGGGTGGAGCCCGGCCCCCTGCGCCCCCCCCCCTTAGTGGTAAATAACTACTTATACTTAGACAGTATACGAGTTTACTTACGGCTTCATCAGCTTTGCAACATTCTTTGCCTGCTGCGGAAATTGCCGCTTTCTAAAATAAAAAAATAAAACAAAGAATTACTTGTATTTTCACTCATTCAAGTTATCCTTTGTTAGATACTTTGTTTTTGTTTTTTTAAGTAGTCCCCTTATAAATTTTATGGAGCCTAAAAAAATGTCATCGGACGCCAACTGCTGTTTATTATATGAAATGCCTCAATTTTAAACCTTACATGACGTTCTTGAGGGATAGAGGGTCTCATTAATGAGAAGGTGGGGTAAACCCGGGAATTCGATCCGGATAACCTCCAGCCATCGCAGAGAGCAGCTTGATAATGTTCATAGCAGACCAGAGTAGATCCCATAGCCGCTGAAGGTTGCTGGTCGGCACAGACTTGCTGGGAGTAGCAAATAGTTCCATTTTTTTCGTCTGCCCTACAGCCCTACCGGCTGTGAAGACTTTGTCCGTCTTCTCAACTTTGGCAACGACGATGTCCACCAGGGCTATCTACCCTACTGGCCGGATCTTGGATGAAAAACAGCGTACGCGACTGGGTTGGGCAATATGGCCGCCGAAAACGGCACTTAAGCGATGGTTCATTATGTTGCCTCTTTCTGTCAACCGAGGGCGAAACAAGCCGCACAAAAAAAGACAACGTTCCTTCCCTTGCAACACTTTCTGGGTACACGAACATGTCGCTTTTTTTTTTCTTCAAGCGCAGATAGTGATAGCTTAAAAACTATTTAAAAATACTTTAATACATAATAAAAATTTGTCACGCAAATGTACGTAAAATTAAAATGAGGCCAACAGATGTCGCGACTCTCCGTACAAAATTTCACCGATGCGATTTGCCAATTCCCGAACAGACCTCAACAAATGGGACAATCGTGGCGTCCATTTTGTCTACCCCCTCTAAGTCGTTGTAGATCGGGCCAGTTAGTTTAGTGGCCATGGTCCATCCGTCCGTCAGTCGCTTTTTTCAACGTCGGAACGTAACCAGATAAAGATGGCACGGTCTTCACCATTAGTTTTAGTGACCAAAATTCATAGTCAAAAAACACAGCAAATAAAAAAATCATTGCTTCCTTATGGCTATCAGGCTTTGTCAACGTCACTAAATGAAATCATAGCATTTGATAGTCGCATGTAAACCCTAAGGATAACGTGCAACCGTAAAAACAAAAGGATTTCCTTAACGACACACATTTAAAATAGTCTCGTCACCATGCTCCATGGATGAATAGGTTCCTACTCTCGAACCAAATTCTTCGTCATCTGCTACTTACGAAATAAAAACGTCAGATAAAAAAAAATTCGCGTTACTACGGCAACGTCAAGTTGCTACGAGTCGTTGCTGCGTTCATCAACAACACTGTTTTATGACGTTTCTCCATTGTGTCTATTCCGTCACCCTGCTCGCTACCACTGATCTATATACGTGACGTTCGGCGAACACGGTATTTGTGTGCCGGGAGGTGCACCGTGTTGCTTCTACTTACGAAAGTAAATCAGCAGGTAAAAAAAGAGGCCTAAAAGTTGACAATTACACCTAAAATCGAAATTAGGTCCTAAAAGCTAACACGTTTTTAACCGGCAACTGTGATGGTTACTGCTTTTAGATTGTATAATAGAAGTCTCAGTTGCAGGGCGTGAAAGAGGTGTGCGCCTCAACATATATGGGAAGTGGCGGAAGTGAACAGAAGACCGGTTACGACCTGATAGTCGGTACAGCCACCTTTTTTTCTAGTCGGTTTAAAATAATTAGTCATTGTAATAAGCAACGGCAAACTACTAAAGTTTCTCCTGAGCGAGTAGGAAAAAATCTTTAAGAAATAGTTCCTCCATTGTATCTTCCAATGCTACAAAAGTATTTCCCTGTAAAGCGTGATAAATTAAATACTCTCTTAATAAAAGTCTTCATTGCTGACAACCAAGAAAATTGTCTTTTTCGTGTTTTATTAGTCTACCTTTAGCATGATTGCTTCTTACTTCAAAGGTACTAATAAAACAGTAATGCGGAAGACGCTCCTAACTTAGCAGTACAGTGGAATTTATGATACCAAACTTCATTAGGTTTTCTATTTTTCTCTTGTGCTCACTGTACTCACTGTGAAACTATTTCACTGTTTCTCAGTGAAACAGTGGTTTTACCTTTGTAATGATATACGTACCTTGTCTGCTTTAGCATTGGCGTTGATGAATTCCTCATGTTTCGCGCAGTCCAGTTTTCCATCAACCAGCTAAAAAATAAATAAAATTAATTGATTTCAGATGTTACACTTAATTTCACGGCATGGGTTACCAACCGTGGCTAGACAAATAGTCCATGCTTAGCATTTAAGTGTCTAAAATTCCGTTTTCATGTAGTGATCAGTTGAAAGTCCAATCCTGATCAAACAAATCCTACTAATCGAGACTTCCCAAGAGATGGTTCCATTTCTCTAAATTAAACCTATAGCCAACAGTAAATATGCAAATACACATACTCCCATACTTACAATGTCAGATGATTTGCTCTTATCTAGTCAAAGATCAAGTCTGACGTAAATTCCCAACTGTAATAACTCAGAATAAAGCTGTAGGCTTAAGGAATAAGCAAGTCTGGACTTCTCAAACCAACGCAGTGTCGGACCGCCCCCCCCCCCCTTTAGAGCCCTTGGTGTGGGTCCTGAAAGCACCCCACCTTATATACATAACGAAAAATACAAATATGTAATAGTGAAAGTCCCCCATATACATAACGAAAAATATGAATATAGAATCCTGATGCTAGCCTTCCCTATATAATATAACGAAAAATTTTCGATTAATTGGCTGTGCTACCTTTTCAAACCTTTTTTTTTACTAAATAAGAACACGTAGAATGCACTGTTGTGTGCGCGGCGTATCTTGAGTCCTGCAAGTATTTTATGAGTGACTACGTCTTCCTGGAGGAAGCGGCTTTAATCGATGGCTGCCATTGTTTTTGTAACCATCTTGGATATCAACAAGGCACTCTGCTACTAAAAACGTACAATCGATTATCTGTGTTCCTTCTGCAGCAAACTCAAGACAGTGCGCGGACACTATAAAGTTGGCAGCGACAAGAAGCTCGTCTGGTGCTCTCCGATCTAATCAATGGAGCAGCCGCATCGTGTACGGTGTGCCTACTTCCCAACCCAAAAGCGCAGATCACCAAAGTCTATCCTATCCCATATTTAGTCAATGTAGAGTAAAGAGGAGTTTCCCCTATATTTCTGGGGGGGGGGGGGGGTTGAAGTAACGGCTTAGGTCCCCCATATTTATGGGCCAATCTTGTCTGGGCATGTCTCCTCACCAAATCCCAAATGTAGTCTACGTAGAGTAAAGCGAGATTTCTTTCCCATATACTTGACTAAGCTAGTCTGGACTCTCTAGATCGTGGACCGAGATCCAAAAAAAAAAAGGTCTAGCGCAGTTGCCGATAATACCACCTTCCTTAAAATAGGTGGTCAGTGCTTTTAAACCGTTCAACCAGTGTACCATCACAGCCCAATTCTAAATAACAAGTCTTGAAGCCCTGGTTACAGTGGTCTTGTGTTGCAATCCAGTGCTTACCACTGCAAAGGGTACTTACCACTTTTTCCTCTTTCAAGATACATTCCTTCAGCTTCATCACAGCCTGTAAAAATACAGAAATATAGCATTCAAGACAGGCGACAAAACTATACTATTTTGACTACAGTAAACCGTACTGTTGGCAGTAGCAATATCGCAAGTAGACACTGAGTAAGGAACATTTCCCTCAATCACGACTTGTATACTTAATGATTGTTAATAACGTTGTTTGGAATAACGAGTGTCAAACAGGCCCCTTTCCAGGATTTAACATTACCCACAGCTCAGCCGGGACCCCAATCGCAAAAAACAATCGACTCATAATTGAAAATAATACTAATAAAGATAGGAGAAGTAATTCTTAACCTTTTAATGTCCATGCCGATGTTGATGCATTTTTTTAAAAGATGGTAGCTGGGTGAGTAGCGGGATTCGAACCAGCATTTGCTTGGTTTGGACATGAGGACCTTTTTGGCTTCTAAAAGTCAAAGAGTAAATCAGAGGGCTGCGAAAGGTAGCACCTGCTTTCGTTGGGGTCAAATGGTTGAAATGGTGGGGTTAGCATCACTTGGTAACCATTCTTAACCTTGTAGCCAGGGGGGTTGGTAACAATTTGCGTGAGCAAGTTGGGTACATGGACTGTATTTAGTTGCAAGGATGCAAATATCAAATACATCAAGGATGACCAATTTATTGTAATGCAGTCATTATTGATGACCTTGAAAACAACGAATGGTTCTTGAAGTGAAAGGGAAGGTGGAGTCGTTGCAGCCGTATGTCACCAGAAGACAGCGCAACCGTCAGCGAGAATACCTGGCTCCCACCAATGCACCAGGATCAATGACATACAGACAGGTGTCCCGCTTGCTGTGGCAAAACCTGTTGACTCACTTTTAACTTTCATTACTTGACCACGGTATATTACTTCATTCCGAAACGTGGCATTTGTTGTCTGTTTTAGTTGGTCTGTTCGACTTGAATGGCTTCACGTTCATACATACAGTAGAGTGTTAGCTTACTACTGCCGTAGCACGTACCATTTAAAGTAACATGGTAGCCCTATGCTTTTCTATGAGGAAAATCTGGCTTATTCATGTTCCTTTTTCTCAGAAACGGTAGTAGATAGAACTTTGAAATTTTTTATAGTTTTAGTGTAGATCTTCCTAAAGATGTTCAACTAGAATTACACAAATGTGGCGAATAGTTTTTCAGAAATAAAATAACCAACTTTGATAAAAATTTAATTAATGTCGCGCTATCAGTAACATACTCACCAAAATCAGTAAGTTAGTCAAAAACAATAGAAACCTAGTAGTGTCCATTCATAACTACCATATGAACACCCCTTACAAAAAAAATCATAACATTCTGACCAATAGTTTTGGAGAAAAAGGAACATGAACTTGAAAAATTATGATTTTTGGCAAACCGCGATAGAACTTCGGCGGAACACATACAATTAAAGGAATCGAATTGTCTAAAAACTGCTTCACCGGTAATTTAAATGCAAAAAAGTACAGTTTTTGTTTTAATTGTTATAGCGTGAGCCATAATACATATATTTAAACAATAAAAAAAAATTGAAAATTTTGCTCCACCCGCCCCACTACCATGTTACCTTAATAAATTAGTAATTCAAGGATTAATGATATCCCAATGATATCCCTTTGCATCTTACGTTACGGATCGGTACTGTATGACATAAAAGTGGTTTGACGTTATTCCACTGTGTAGAACAAGGTACTTGACGCTGAACTGTATTAAAATACACCAATAGTAAACCTTACTTCTTTCTGCTCTTCGGGTTTCATTTTCTTCCATTCTTCTTTCAATTTATCTTTGTCTTTACCTTCAGTCATATCACCAATGCATTTCTGCACTGCTTTGAAGCCCTGCAAACAAAGAACATTGTTGAAAACATTTATTGATAGTAGATCAATTTAAAACTACTCACTAGAAGGTATGACCGCTCTTGCCCAACCCCCAACGGTCTCAAGAAGTTAGTTTTCGGTTTAATAGATTTATGAGTGTTCCGGAATTTACCTGTTAACATGTTATGGAGAGCATTGATTAATAATTCTGTGTAATTTACCTAGAGGGCATCGTTGTTTTACTTGTGGTGTCTGATAGGGAAAACTAACTTACCCTATTTGCCCTAGTGTTTAAAAACTATGAAACTTTCCCTGTAAAACTGCGAAAGTTTTAAAAGACGATCCACCCTTGTAATGGCTATTCTGTACCTATCAAAGTTACTTGGACAAAATGGGGTCACTGAATTTATTACAACGCTAACAGGTACATTTTTAAAATTGGCTGCTTGACTGTGTACAGTGAAAGTATCCGCACTCATTGCATCAACGTACGCGTGAGAGTATGTTCACCATGATGCTTACGTTGTTAAGGCTGTTACTAAGCATAACGAGGCCAAATTAATATTGAGAATTGAATACGTCTATTCCTAATGTTCGAGTGACCTGTTACCTTCTTTGAAGTTGGTAGAGGCGCTCTGTGATCACTATTTGTTAATTAGGTGCACATAAATAATCCTAGCCATCTTTAGTTGGTGTAATCGGCAGGAAAACTACGTAGAAGTACCAATGAGTTCGATGCTCCAACAATAACGACCACTAAGTGATCGACAAATTTTAAACGTCCACTTTAATGAACAGCGGCAACAGTGCTGACCACTGAGTTAAGAAATGTGCTCGTTTTGATGACATCAAGCAAACCTGGCAGTTGAACAATCTGCCGACAATGGTTTTTTTTCCCCAACATGACGACGAGCAAAGCAATCAATTCATAATTGCTGTGAAAAACTGGAGACTAATTGTTCGGGCGCCTTTACGCAATGACTGGCAAAAAAATTGTTCTCACTCACTGAGTTTTTCTTTCTCTCACCACTCAAGGAATGGTTTCTCACCTTCAAGGAATGTGCTCATTTTGATGACGTCAAGTAAAACTGGTAATTGAATAATCTGCTGCCAGTGGGTTTTTTTCCCCCAACATGACGACAAGCAAAGCAATCAATTCATAATTGCTGTGAAGAACTGAAGACGCATTGTTCGGGTGCCTTTACGCAACGACTGGCCACAAACCTTTTTTCGCTCACTGTCTCTTTCTTTTCTGGTTTCTCACCTTCAAGAAATGTGCTCATTTTGATGACATCAAGTAAAACTGGTAATTGAATAATCTTCTGCCAGTGGGATTTTTTCCCCCCAACATGACGACGAGCAAAGCAATCAATTCATAGTTGCTGGGAAGAACTGGAGACTCATTGTTTGAGCGCCTTTACACAACGACTGGCAACAAAATTGTCTCGCTCACTGGCTTTTTCTTTTCTGGTTTCTCACCTTCAAGGAATGTGCTCATTTTGATGACGTCAAGTAAAACGAGCAATTGAATAATCTGCTGCCAGTGGGTTTTTTTCCCCCACTAACATGACAACGAGCAAAGCAATCAATTCTTAATTGCTGTGAAGAACTGGACACTCATTGTTCGAGCGCCTTTACGCAACGACTGGCAACAAAATTTGTCTCGCTCACTGGCTTTTTCTTTTCTGGTTTCTCCCCATTAACGGAATAGGCTATGTGGCTTTCGAATTGTTTGTACCTAGTAATCATGACAACAATGCGGAAAGCGATGATTGCATCATGGCTCGCGACACGGAGTATGATTCACGCGACGTGACGGAACTGCTTTACAACAACAAGAAAACAATTCATTCTGCATGCGGCAGTGCAAAATTGTGGACAGATTCTGTCTGAATGTCAGCATTCGATGTTTGTTTGTTTTTTTTGCGGTTCGAAAAAACCTGAGATGTGTGCTGTATTGGATTTTGAATTCTCACTGCGAGATGCCACATTATCTACCGTTGATCAATTTTTGAAAATTTCGGAAAAGTCTTGAAATGACCACAATGTATCAATGTTTAAAATTATTGTTGCGCTACTCTTTATCCTTACTGTTATTTGGAGTAAATTTTATATATGGCGTTCCTCTATTAGAAGCTGAAAACTCGTTGTATGAATAAATTACTGTAGCTTATCAAATAATTTTCGCCCTGCAAAAAAAGTCTTGTCTTATAAATGCTCCCTTAATAATTATAGCACTAAAGCTTCTTTGTGACCCAACCTCCGACTTTACACGTGAACGTCGCTCCCAGTCAGAGAGGATTTTTGTTATAATGTAGACAAATAGTTTTGTTTATCCGTAAAATCGTGTATTAAGTGGCTAAGCTTATCCTGTATTCAACCCGCACCCAAATGCTAAAGAAGTTAACATAAATTTCTACTAGGCTCAGCTTTACATGGTACAAGATGTTCCACTTAAGAAATCCGATTTAAAAATTCATATCTCAAAAACTATTATAACTACAACATTTATACAATAACAAGGTCGTAGCCAAGCATTTGTAGTTTTTTTTTTTACATTCTTTCTTTTTACAGTCTGACAGTATGTTCCATGTGTCCGCCGTGCAATTGTATAACGCTTCAAAGAGGAAGTGTGAATTTTGGACAACCCTTTTACCGTCACACACAGATTGATGTCCACTACATTCAGGGCTGTGTGAATGCGCGTTCTGTAAAGTATCCAATGACGTCACTCGTTGTTGGAAAACCTTATCCTTCCAAAAGCCCCAGAGAAAAAAAATTCACATGGGTTTAGGTCTGGCGAGTGAGGTCAAACATGGCCAACATTATGACGTGGCGAGTAGCGATTGGACTAACACTTCGTATTCGAAGCGTTATAGAATTGCAGGGCGAACACATGGAACATATTGTCAGAATGTAAAAAATAAAGAATGTAAAAAAAACTTTCAATACCTGGCTACAGCCTTGTTATTGCGGAAATGTTTTAGTTTTAGTGTCCGCGGCCTACCTTGAGTTCGCCCCAAAACGAACACAGATAATCGATTGTATATTTTTGGTAGCAGAGTGCCTTGTTGATATCCTAGATGGTTACAAAAACAATGGCGGCCGTCGATTAAAGCTGCTCCCTCCAGGAAGACGTAGCCGCTCATATAAAATACCTACAGGACTCAAGATATACGCTGCGCACACAACATAATAGTTTTTGAGATATGATTTTTAAAAATCGTTTTTGTTTTTAACTGGGACACCCTGTAACTAGCACCAGTATAAAGCGTGTGGCGGAATAATTGTAAGCTACCCATATTTAGTAAAGCCTCCTGAACTTAAAAGTAAGACCTATTAGTAAAAAAAAAATTTTCTTTGGTGTTTAAGGTAAGGTTTAACTGAACCGATGTTAAAATAGAAAAGGGACACACAAACATTTAAAACAATGAAAACAAAAGCAAAAACTAATAAAGAGGCGACTTAGTTGAGAATGGTTCGGCCTCTCAAAGGAGTGATATGAAATTAAAATATTACAAAAATTACCACTCAGGCTCCAGCCTGCTAACGTGGCAATTTATTACACATCTGCAGGCTATTGAGTCTAAAACACACTTTAAAAATAAAGCAGTGGGATATCAAATCAAAAACCAAAACTGGTAAAAGGGATCGAAAAGTTCTGAAAGGTTCGGCCCTTCAGAGGAGTGATATCAACACACCAAAACATTCGCCAAGTTAATCGCACCGCCTAATACTTTGCACGTTAAATGAAAACGAAAGTTCAAGTTACCGAAAGTAGCAATGTTCTAGTTTTCATTTAACCTTCGAACTATTTAGTCGGTGTGATTAACTTGGCGAATGTTTTGGTGTGTTGATATCACTCCTTTGAAGGGTCGAACCATTCGAACTTGACGGTCCCTTTTGTCAGTTTTGGTTTTTGATTTGATTTAGTCTACTTGAAACCATAGTACTGTACAATTCTAAAATGAATTAAGGATATGGTAGAATGTAATTAGTTTTTTTGTTTTTTTTTGTTTCTTAATGTTGCTTTTGTAATAGTCTTAACATAATTACTGCTCTTAATTACGACGTTGATATTTTGAGTTTTCCATTAAATGTTATTGCATCTGACTTACCTCCTTTTCCCAGCACGTCATTGCCTGAAACCGAAGCAAAAAAATAAAGTTAATAAAAATGGTAGACAAAAATTGCTATACTTTTCACTAATCTGTTAAACCAAGACATGCAAAGTGGTTCCCCCGCCCCCCCATAAAACCATACCAGTTTTATTGCCAGCTTTTAAAGCCGGTAATATCAAGAGGGGTAGTCGGTTGAAGGCTAACTTCACAAGTCACATGACTTCAATTTCAAAATGGTGGAGCTCAGAGTGGCTGCTCCTGTTGTTGCTGCAACATTTTGATGTTTTTATTATCTTCAATCATTTTTATTGGGACCAACACCGGAAGTTAACCGGTTGAAAATTAAAATTGTGTCCTTGTAGCACTTGTGGTTTTTTTTGGCCGGTCAGGAGGCCCCATTTTACTTGTAAGAAAAAAGGATACAGTACGAAGCTGCGGTAAGAAGTTAAGTAAACAAACTTTTGTTGGAGCGTCGGGGAGGGAAAAACCAAGTGAAGACCAGTGTATGGTCATTGAAACGTAAAAACGGCATTATGACTGCAACTGAATTTTTTTTTTCCGTTTAAATCACCGTTTACTGGTCTTCTCTGCAGTCTGCCGGACACCATGACGGGTATTTGTTTATTTATTAGGAAAGAGAAAACCTAGTTATCCTTTAAAACATGGTAAATTAAAACATTACTGCTCCCAGAATAGATAACAAACTTTTTCGACGTAATTCAACGAAAGAATATGCAACATTATTGATCACTACATTAAATTTTAACGAAAAAGGAAGGCAGAAGATTGGGGGCATTTACATAGGGCCATGGGCAGGGGAGGAAGGGGGGGGGGGGCGCAGAAGGAGACAAATTATCCCCGGCCTCACCTGGCAGTGGCCTTCGCTTCGACTCACTGAGGAGAAAAAAACGCCCCCTGGCCTTAAGTTTTCAAAGTTCCAAAATGTTTGTGTTAAAATCTCACCGGTCTAAGCATTTAAAAACAAATAGTCATAAGTGCTGCCGTATGTGAAGCATGAAAACCTTTACCATGAACGGCACCGTGTTCAGTTTTTGCTGATGTAATATAGGCCTATCAGAGAGGGGGTGCCTCAGGAACGAGACTGAGTGCAGTTTTTGCTGAGATAATATATCGGAGAGGGTGCCTCAGGAACGAGACTGTGTGCAGTTTTTTTCTGAGATCATATATCGGAGAGGGGGTGCCTCAGGAACAAGACTGTGTGCAGTTTTTTCTGAGATCATATATCGGAGAGGGGGTGCCTCAGGAACGAGACTGAGTGCAGTTTTTTCTGAGATCATAAAACGGAGAGTGGGTACCTCAGGAACGAGACTGTTTGCAGTATTTGCTAAGATAATATATCGGAGAGTGGGTGCCTCAAGAACAAGATTGTGTACAGTTTTTGCTGAGATAATATATCGGAGAGTGGGTGCCTCA
>JAHWFP010214123.1:0-14833 GCA_023313725.1 Lithobius niger | reverse complement strand
GTCCTGTCTAGCCTGTACTTAGGAGCCAATGACCTTGCTATCGACGCGCCATTAAGCCTCAATCCCTCCTCCCCCCTCTTACTTTCAACAAGCGAAGAGGCACACACAAATAATTTTTTTTTATGAATAAGCCACGTGCCTCCTTAATTATAGAGCAGTGACATTTGCGGCCAGTTGGCACCAGTATGGGTTTTGGAGGGCATAACCTAAAGGTGCACTCCATAAAAATGACCCTTGACCGCCTGCTCCCTGGTGGATGTTTTCTGGTGTACAGTACGTACAAGCACGAATTTTACACTCAATAGAGCAGTGACACGACGTAGTATTATTGTATATAACTCTATGCTGGAGCATTAATGGGTTAGCTGCAAGGGGCACTGCAGAGAGAAACAGAAGGGTGTCACACTGAAGCCGATGCTGTGAAGAGTGATTTCTTAGACTTAAAACGCGCGATTTTTGTTGTTGGGGAAAACATCGTTATTTTAAGCCTAAGAAATCCGCTCTTCCGTTGTTTTTCCCTCCATTTTTATGTAGTGCACCTTGTAGTGATGCCCTCCAAAACCCATACTGGTGCCAATATGGCAGCAAATGTCACTGCTCTATAATTAAGGCGACACGCGGCTTGTTTGTTGTGTAAAAAGAAATTTCTTTGCGAATTCCTTCGCTTGTTCAAATCAAGTGCTAGATAGTACTAAATAATGGTAGATGGCGCTAGATGCTGAAGCCTGTCATTCGGTTAGGCACCTTTAATGGCTAGCCGAACTGAAGTGACGCGAATGTTCGGCGATCGGAGGCAGGTGAAGGGGCTTGCAGTTACTACCTGGGTAGTAAAATATTTAATTCCTTGCCCATCGAAATTTATCTTGGCAGCAATCGTTTAAGAAACATGTTTTTAAGTGTATAGATCAAAGCGTTGTCGGTTTAAGAATATTGTTCAGCATTACGAATTAACATTGACAACTTTTCTTTTCTCGTTGCAGTACGGTGGTTACCTTTGTTGTTTATGACTCACACATTTAGTTTTTTTTTTTTGACCTTTTTCTTTTAAATTTTTTCTTAATCTTCAGTGTTGGATTTTGGAAACCCCTGTTTTTTACTTTGATTTCTGTTATTATTATTATTATTATTATTATTATTATTATTATTATTATTATTATGACAATTGAATTATGAATTAGTATAGTTTGCTAGTTTATTTGTTTGGCACTTCGTGTCCGTGCTAGTACTGGAACGAATGTGCTTGTACTTGTACTTGGATAAAGTATTATTATTATTATTATTGTTATTGATTGGAACGTAACTGCGCTATCACACTCCATTGCAATCTTAGACCGCGCATCACGCGAAAATCACAATGACTATCGAAACCAGTACGCGGACACATAGGCACCGGACAATTAGGCAATGGACAAATAGGCACTCGGGCAAATTGGCAACCGGACAAATAGGCGCCAAGTTTTAATTTTTTTTTTAAATTGTGACGGATTGTCCTCAAATTGGGGGGGTGGGAGAGGAAAAAAGTTTGATGTAAAATGTTCGTAGCATTCAAAACTGCTAAAGGTTGTTGGTGCCTTTATTACACTAGCATCTCTGATGTTATGTGTTAGCCGCAGCGAGCGCGGCACCGTGAGTGAGACAGCGTAATTTGGAGCATTAGTTCACCACACAAAAATTTCGGGAAAAAATGAAAAAAAAATCCCCCCCCAACGGTCCACACGACTAAGTGTCCCAGATTTAAGACAAACGATACAGAATTTGAGGGCAATCTGTCCCAATTAAAAAAAAAACAAAAAACTTGGTGCCTATTTGTCCGGGTGCCTAAATGTCCGAGTGCCTATTGAGCCAGAGCCTGAATTCGGGTGCGTTTACTACACTTTGCATGCAGTGCACGGGAGACTGGACAAGGTTAATCAAAAAAAAAATCTAGAATTGGACATGGGGTTGAAGAACCATCAGGGTGACAAAATGGGACAAGAGCCAAGAGCCAAAATCAAAACAACAACGAGACAGCGAAGCCGTTTCTATATTGTTAAAGGCATCCCATTGTTAAAAGATTGATTATTGATGATAAAGAGATGGCCCTCACTAGCAGGCATGACCCGTAAGAAACGAAAAGCATATATTTTGTAAGGCTGGGCCGATTCCGATTACCGATTCAGAATGCCTCATGTAATTCTTTACCGACATTTGCAATATCAGTAGAAATCGGGATTGGTAGATAAAATCCAGATCGATCGGTAATAACCCAAACTGAAGACATTTTCACTTCTCGTCGACCGATTTTGACGTTTAAATACACCATTTTGAAGGATTTTTCTCAAGCTTGCTAATGGTCCAAACGCCAAGCAGCTGTCTCTTATTGTTTAGAAATTACAAGGCAAATTTTTTAATTTTACTGGGGGGGGGGGTTGTGTTTTAAAATGATTGTTATTTAGTGAGTTATCTTTGTGCCAGTTGAGGATGTGGCCATAGCGACTAAGGCGCTATGCAAGTGTTCTGGGGGAGAACTGGGTAACTGGTTCGAATCCGGGTCATGCCACTCCGTCGAAACGTAAGTGCGTAAAGGTGGCTTACTAAACTACGTTATTTCTAGTGTATGTTTTTCGCTGTTGGCTTAATTTCCAATTTTCCTTAAAATGATTGTAGCATGCGATATTATTTTAAACCAATATTTTTTTAAAATAATTATGTGCATTTAGACCTATGCTTTATTCATGCCATGCTTTTAAAAGCAATTTTTTTTTATAAAGACACAGTTTTCGGTTAATTGGGAACTAGGATCGGTTATCGAGGATTTGGTATCGGCCACTTTCGTTTAATGATCGGCTCGGGTAGAAAAAAAGCTGATCGACCCAGCCTTAATATTTTGTCATGTTGAGTTTAAATCCCAATGCGGCCGAAATTTAAATCGTGGAAAATGTAAGGGGAATGTGCAGGGACAAAGCTAAACTAAAAATTAAAGGATGAGTGTCCACCATTCATACGCTGACCCTTTTTGGCCAAACAGCCATACAACAAAGAAAGCGGAACCCGCTCCATTACGTCGATAGTGGAAGTGACGACGGCCCTAGTTACTATTATTATTATTATTATTATTATTATTATTATTATATTATTTGTGCGGACCTTATATTACCAACAGGCGAGCACATGCTCTTGTGGTGAGATATTGTCGTTTGTTAATGCTTTCTTTGTCAGTTGTATTGAAAAATAAATTCAATTCAAATTATTTCCATACGCCATTGAAAACTTAGAGCCAGCAATGGTATGGTGCAGAAATGAATTAAGTTTTACTTTATAATGCAGAATTCAAATGAAAATGACATGTTTTACGTAACAGTGAATACAACCGAACAAAACTCGTACGTCGGCAACGTACGCTGAAAGTGAACAGGAAAAGTCATTGCGCCATCTGCAATACGGACTATTCTCTGTATGAGACGCCCCCAAGTAGTTATTATATACGTCCTCCACCCTCTACACCAATCAAAGTCTGGTAAACCTCGGTACCGGAAGTTGACTGCTCTCACGCAAACACGCGTGTTCCGGTGAAATTTGTAGGACTTCCCCATTTTCGCCGTTCGCCCACAGCCAAAGCCACGTTTTCCTTTACAACCTGCACGCAAAAGCACTAACTGCATTTGTTACGTCACACCAAAGCACTTCTTTTGGCACTTCTTTACCTATACACTTATCCCTTCTTCGATTTTTTTCCATCTCCACCCAATACGCTACCATTAGAAAGAAAAAGTTGTCAAACTTGGGTAATTGAAAAAATGAATTGTAATTTAGTGAAGCATAATTCAGTTACAATTCTGGTGCAATCTACATCATTAAAAACGTTTCATGTACGTGTGTGAGTACGTGCGTGCGTTTGTGCGTGTGCCACTACTCCTCTTGAACCAAGGCACCAACAAAGATGGGAGTAGGGCCAAATGAAAGATAATTAAATTGCGCTTCCGGTATGCCTATTTTTGTGGCTGTAACTTGATTTCATGACCGGGAAAAAAATGCAAAAGTAACGTCAAGCGTTACGTACCAAATTTAGTGACGCTTATCCACTCCCCTCCCCTCCCTGCCACACTTGTCACACTCCCTGTATTCCCCCCCCCCCCCCCGCCTTTGAGAGACGTCAATTGTAAACGGCCCATTTTCTGATACGGATTCTGTATATATTTTTTTAAAGTTTTCAGAGGAATTGGATTAAAGCAATTGTAATTACATTACACCGTTGTAATTGTAATTTGAAGGAAATACATTTAAAACGCAATTTACGCAAGTCTGTTGGTTAGGATGCCGTGAAAATTGGATTCACGACGTCACGAATAATGGTCGGTCAGGAAAAGCAGGTGCGCCTCTCACCAAAACGGATTATTCTTCGTAGGTGACTAGCCCTAAACATAACCATCTTTCCACGCAGTTATTATATACTAGAGGAAGCCCGTGCTATGCACGGGGCCGGTCACATTTCCCGGGACATTTTCCCGACGACTTGTCAGATTGATCGACCACTCATGCCTGGCTCCTTTTTGGCTGCAGGTAGAGTGGGAGAGTGTATTTTCAATGCGGGCGCGAGGAGGGGAGAAGTGGTTTTCCTTCAGGCTTTCCTTTTAGCCGGCCCCCGATATTATAATAAAGATGTAGATACACGGCTCATCCGGCGAAAAAGCCTGGTGAAACTCACTGCTGGAAATTTACTGCTGATGAAATTCATACCTGTGCCCACCCATATTCCGGTGAAACTTGAAATCGCCGTTACTCAACGTTGAGTAACGTTGAGTCACCAAATAAATGGCAAGCTGCAGCATCTCTATAGCCATTTGCCGCTATCCAGCTCTGACTAGCCCTTACGTTCAACAGGCGAAGGAACACACATATAAATTTCTTTTTACGCAACAAAGAGGATACGTGCCTCTTTAATTGTTGAGTGTAAAGTTGGTGCGGCCACGTGCACCGGAAAGCAAGCGGTAAAGTTAAGCCTAACGACATCAGGGGAGTTAAAAAAAAATTATAAAAAACATCGTTTTGAAACGCAGATTTCGAACCTCGGGATGGGCGCCATCTAGTGACAGTGATATCGTTCACCTTGACCGTTTGTTCCCTGGTGGACGTGGACGCACTAACTTTACATTCAGTAAATAAGGAGGCACGTGGCTTCTTTGATGTGTAAAAAGAAATTTCTTGGCGCATTCCTTTGCTTGTTGAAAGCAAGTGCTACATCGAAATAAATAATGGTAGACAGCGCTAGATGCTGCAATCTGTCATTCGGGGTGAATAGGCACCTTTAAGTTGCCCACCAGCCGCATGATCCTTCAAACAGTATTCGTTACGTCATGCAAAAGCCGCCAGGTCACCACTTAGAACTTATTTTGGAGTTTCCTATCCTTCATGTATCGTTCTTGTTTGTGTTCTTATTTGTGTCCTACCACTCATTGTTACATGTATTTTCGTAGCCTTATTTTGGCCCTTTAGAGGGAGAGGGGGGGGGGGGGGGGGGTTAAGGCCTAATGACGCGTCGACAACAAGGTCATTAGTGCCAACCTCAGTCACAGTGCAGTGGCCCCTATGGAGCAGAAGCAATAATGCTGCATTCGCTATGGTGCTCGTATAGTTGTAGCCAGTGTTCAGTGCTATGGCGTCTTTAGTCACAGTATTGTTGCGAGAGCGGATTTTCTAGCTCTAAAAATGCGCGATTTTTTTAATTGTTGGCAGCTGCAGCAAATTTTCAGCCAGTGGAATCTTTTCTTTCTTTTTTAACTGCTTATGCATATAATGCATAAAGCAGTTATTGAAATATGGTCGGGGAGAAAAAGGGGCTTGGATCGTGAGCTATTGTTAAATGACGTCATGTTCCACTCCAGTCGTTTATTTGCACTGGTCATGCCTATCACCTTTAGTTTCTGGCCGGAAGTGACTGAAATATTAGTCGATTTTTCATGATTTCGATTAGAAGACGTGCCAGCAAATTGTAGGCGTTGTTATTGAAATGTTTATGGTTAAATCGTTTGCATATGAAGGGTTGTAGGTCCTTGACTAACAATTTTTGCCAATTATGTTTCTGTATGGAAAAAAGGTTGAACTGGAACTGGCCCAGCTTATTTCAAGTTTTGACAACATGCACGGAAAACGGAATTGTATCTGTTGTTGGGCTATTGGCGAACCACTGACAAAAATGGCGGCTACTTTACGGTTCTTCGGCAAGGCTGTCACAATTCTATGCGTATTGGCAGCAGGGGACTTATGTGGCTCCTGCTAATCAGGTAATTATTGTATAATCGATTATTTAGTGTAACCGTTTTTGTACTTCGACAAACGTGTGAGGCAACGGGATAGTGCATACTAGTTGCGTAGCTAACGGATTTAGAAGGCAAGAGCAGTGCTACACAATAAAGGCAGAATTATAAATTCATTCCACGATCACTTTTCGATAGTAAAATAAACAATAGAGAGAACAAGTTTACTTTACGCGGCTTATGGGAAGAATAATGGCTCCTCACCGAAAAAAAAAACAGGACGAACACCAATTATGCTCCAACAACCTCACAACACAAAGGCAAAAGCTTCGTTTGGCCGTCAGAAATTAATGAAAGCCGCACTCTTTGCGCTGACGGACGAGAGGCCGTTTTCTTCCCAGCTGATATTTTTTTCCCGTAAACAGTTCAGATAGGTGGGTTGTTATTGTCAGTTTTGTGTGGTTTTGTTGTTATTGTCGGTTAGGTTGGGTTAGGAACCGGCTTTGGCATTTCACTTGAGGTATTGAACTGGTTGGGGTTTGGCGCTTCACTTGCCGGACTTTCGCCCAGTTTCATGCTTTCCGGCGCGGTGTGGTGCGGTGCTAACTTTGGACCTTCACCGCGGCCAAACGGTGCGTTTGTCTCAAAAATGGAAGAGGAAAACATTATTCAGCAGGTAATTCTCAGTCCATTAAAAAAAAAATCGGACGAGAGCCCGTTTTCTTCCCATGTTCACATGGCCCGAAATTCGAAAAAAGAGAAAAAAACCTACTTTTAATTTTCACGGAAGGCACTACAAATTGATCCCAAATTGCGGAAACTCGTTAAATCATCATTATCATAACTTAACCAATTAACTGCCCCAGTATGAAATGCCAAACGCCAACCAGGTAACTACCTCAGTATGAAATGCCAAACCCTAAACCTACCTAACCTAACTTTACCTAACTGACAATAACAACAAAACCACACAAAACCACACGAAACCACACGAAACTGACAATAACAACCCGCCTATCGGAACTGTTTACGAAAAAAAATAAGGTGACCTGCCGGCCCTGCGACCGAACGCAAACACCGTATAGATGTACGGATTGTGGCGCTTCAAATCTACTGTTTTAAGTCGTTTTAACACATTTCCTCGCTCTAAAACCAACCGTCTATGTATTTAGGAAGGTGTTGGAGCCATTTGGAATCAATATCGTAAGGATATCGAGTATGTGCCTAATGTAAACTATAGCCCAATAGAGTGCTTTGTCTTTCGTCTATGAAAATAATAATGTTGTGATTTTTTGCATAAGCAGTTTATCTATTTTTAATGAAATACTTGTTTTCATTTTAAACCCTAACACTACGTGTTTCGCAGTGTAACGGATTAGGGAGAGAAGGGGGAGAGATGGGGGTGTAACGGTTCCTCTATTGTTTATTTTACTATCGAAAGTGATCGTGGAATGAATTTATAATTCCGCCTTTATTCCGTTAGCTACGCACCTATATATGCTCTATCCCGTTGATATAACAAACTGTTACTGGTCGAATTGATACAACAAACTGTTACACTAAATAATCGATTATACAATAATTACCTGATTAGCAGGAGCCACATAACTACACGAATTGCCAATACGCAAAGAATTCTAGGACAGCCTTCCCGGTGAACCGTAAAGTATAGCCGCCATTTTTTTTCAATGATTCGCCAATAGCCCAACAACAGATAGAATCCCGTTTTCCGTGCATGTTGTCAAAACCTGAAATAAGCTGGGCTAGTTCCGGTTCAACTTTTTTTCCATACAGAAACATAATTGGCAAAAATTTTTAGTCAAGGACCTACAACCCTTCATATGCAAACGATTTAACCACAAACTCTTCAATAACAACGCCTACAATTTGCTGGCATGTCTTCAAATCGAAATCATGAAAAATCGACTAATATTTCAGTCACTTCCGGCCATACGATAAAGGTGATGGGCATGACCCGTTCAAATGAACGACTGGAGTGGGACGAAACGTCATTTAACAATAGCTCACGACGCAAGCCCTTTTTTCTCCCCGACTGTGTTTCAATAACTGCTTTATGCATTACATGCATAAGCAGTTAAAAATGGTAAAAATATTTAAATACAGCAGTAAGGTTTCAAGTGAACTAGACAGCATCACCAGAACCTTACGGAAAGGTTTCTTTGTGTTTCTTTGCCGTTTTGACTTTGGATCAGTTAAACCTTACCTTAAGCATCAAACGAGTTCGTTTTTGTTTACTAATTTGAGTATTCTCCCTCTTGCAATAGGGTAGAAAGAAAAGTGAAAAAAAAACCTTGTTTGTAGGTCACATGGTTTCCCCCCAAAATTTTGTTTTTTTCCTCCCTGATTCCCACTGTATTACAGCCGTTTACGATCTGACAATGCATCAGTTTTGTTCACTGAAAAGGCCATCCTTCCGATTCGTACGGGGTCAAAATAAACGATACGCTCATGTGAGACAGAATGTAGGCGGACAATTACGTCACTTTTTAACAGTAGTTCAGCAAACTCCAAAGCCTTTACGAATTGGAGTGGTTTAGGATAACTCAGGAATGCTTGATCGCCTATAGAATTAAGTATACCAGGGAGAGTGTTATTAGTTCATAAGATTATACCTAAAGGGCGCTGGTGATTCTCGGTATTTTCTGATTGGTCCGTGCCTTAAAGGGCAATTACATCCATTTTGGCATACATGTTTGACTTTTGGATCACTTACACAATAACTAAACACAAGAATTGCGGTAAGAATACGTTACGTACGTCTGATATAACAATTTAATTAATGTATCACCAAAACACGACACGGAGGTCGCCATTGTTTTTCTGGAACGCGTAGAAATTAATGCTGACAGACGGATTCCTTCGATTTCGACTCGCAGCCGATTGAGATAGCTGCATTGACTGTGAGGAGCTCAAGCGTCTGACGGCCTTAGCTGGCCACTACACTGCCGGACGCTTGAGCTCCTCACAGTCAATACAACTATCTCAATCGGCTACGAGTCGAAATCGAAAAGTGACATCTGTCGGCATTAGGCTAATTTCTGAGCGTTCCAGCAAAACAATGGTGATCTTCGTGTCGTGTTTTGGTGATGCAATAATTAAATTGTTATATCGGACGTAAGTAACGTATTCTTACCCCAATTCTTGTGTTTAGTTATTGTGTAAGTGATCCAAAAGTCAAACATGCATGTCAAAATGGATGTAATTGCCCCCAAAAAAAATTACTTTATGTATTTGACCTTATCATTTGGCATTTATAAGGACCTTAACTTAGTGAAACTCGCTAACACAAATTAAACAAATTAAACAAATAGTTGTACATTTTTTTTTTTAAATAACAGTCTTGGAGCCTTAAGTCGTCTGAAGTAAATGAGGGTGTGTCTAGATGAATCTACTCAATTTTGAATTTAAGGCTACTGGAAGCTTTTGGAGGAGAAATAAGTCTTAATATGGGAAGGGGTATACCCGGCATGTGAACTGGAAAAACCTCTAACCATCCCAAGGGGGGGGGGGGGGCCAGGAATATGTCCAGAACAAGGATTAACTTTGCCTACGTTATGTATAATAGATGTGAATGATGGTATTGGTACTGGTGAATTGACGATGACTTTGACACAGGTAATTGCTCCCGGAACATTGTTTATTAGTATAGGCTTTATACACTGTCAATAATGATGCTCGCCTGACTTACAAAGAGTTAAATGACTAATCGAATAATAATGTGATGGGGTTCATATTTAATGATAATTAAGGGACATGACGACTTAAGCTAGGTCTGAGAATTGGGGGAAAGAATTCCAGGTATCTAGCCAAAATAGTCGTGAACGTGTGTTGGTTGCTGGTTGCTGAACTTGGAAGGGGAAATAACGCAATAAATGGTTGGAGAATTACAATCGTCGCCGTTACTCCATGTTACATTGTTGTTTTACAATAATTGTTGCATTGATAACAGGTTATTACATTGTTGCCACTATCCCACTGGGAGAGGAGATTGAAGCGAAGCATCCTATGCACAAGGCTCACTGAGATATGGACGGCTGAAGAGAGCTTGGGCAGTTCTGTTGTAAGCATAGGGTGGATCTATCATCTCTACAAGATTAGATGCCACAGTTGCTGAAGCAGCAACTAATACTAACAGGGTCGGAAGAAGAGGGGCCGAGCCTCCCTAGGAATGAAAATGGGGTCACCTCGTTTCCCCAAAATTTCTGATCATATTTTCTTAAATTTTTATCCCTAATGCTTTTGGATTATATATATAGATATATATGTTCGTGAATTCATGCGCTTTTTTTGCGCTGCAGGTGCCTCCTCTCTACACGGATTGGCCCACTCTAGTAAAGACCTCTCCACAGGCCAATCAGACACTGTACACAAGCCTGGCCAGCACAGACTGATAGGGACATGTCCAGTTGCCCCTTTCCACTCACCGACCAGATAAGCTCCGTCAGGCAATCAAGGTTTAACTTTGGTACCGCTCGGCTCCAATGACTACCATATTACATGCAAATAAAGACGTGACGACATGTGGCACAATCCGGTGGCCTGTTAACTGACTACGACCGCATTCCTTAGCACGAATAGGGTCAAAATAATCCAAGTATTAACTCTATCATCTATCCTACTCTTGCTGTTACTAAAGCACTAAAAGACAAATGAAAATATACAAAAAGGACTCTTAAATATGAAACACGTAAAAGCAAATCGTTTCTTCGTTGTGGGTGCTGGGAAGATCAAACGCCATCTTGTTTGCAAACCTAAAACGAAACAGGAAATGGAATAAGAAATATGCAGCGACTACCGAAAGATAAAAGGTTCAGGTTGACAATATTTGTAAACTGCGTTAAACAACTTGAGCTAAACATGCAGCTTGTGTTAATCCCCAAACAAAATTTGTGAACACTCACATAAGGTTGGCGGGTTTGATAAATATCAGTGACTCCAACCATTACTTGAAAAATTTGTTGCGTTTAGATTAGTCCCCGAAGCCACTGCCTTTAACCACCACGCCGACCTTTTTTTTTTGTAAGCCGACAAGCGACCGTAAAAGTTACGGCTGAAGCCTGGCCTAGCCTCTAAAAAAAAAAACGCGGCTCAAGCTGAAAATGTTCTGTATTGTTGGTTAAAACAATGTTATTTTGTTACAACCTTTATACATATACTAGCATCGTCCCGGCTTCGCCCGGGGATTAGTTTGACCCATGGTTGTTTCCCAGTATTTGCTCGGTGCTGCCTGATCGTTCACTGCAACAGTCGATTTTTGTTTGTGTAACACTCCCCCTTTCCGCCAATCCTCTCCCTCCCCTCTCCCCTCCACCTTTTATCCCGTCCTCTCCCTCTCCTCTTGGTTTCCTCCCCTTTCTCCTCTTTGCTATATGTAGTTGAACACGTACCCGGCTCCCGTGCTTGCTTGTTTGTTCTCTTCTAGGTTCAGTTAATGCGTAATCGTATGCTTAATGGTAACAGCTCACTTTGCCCCCCCCCCCACTCCCAGTTATTCGCTGTGGCTTAAGCGATGCGTACCGTGTGAAAAAATGTGCATGACGTCATGTAATACTTGCCCTTGAAATCACCACGGTGTTTAGTTAGAAGGATAATTGTTAGAGCAAATTGTTAGTAGAGACAACAATGTGCCAATTTCAACTTCTTTTCAGGGCAACAACGTCCCAGTTTCAACTTCAAGCCAAAGAATTGACACACTCGCACGTTTTCATTGTTCCCTTCCGGGGGTCGTTGGCGGTTGCTTCATTTCTGCTATGAGACTATAATGTAAGAAGACTAGTGGAAAGCCCGAACAAAGTTCGAGGAGAAGCAAATGTGTGGTCACAAAAGCCCGAAAACTAGTGGACTTAATAACTAAGCAGCATGACCAAGGCTCGGCTCTTCCCCTACTAAGTCACGTATCCTACAAAATCCATTTTTAACCCTATCGGCAATCTGCTACCCCTCTCTCTCTCTGCCCTCCACCGATCTCTGTCTATTCGTGCCTACGTTAGGTTACACAGATCCTCTTTTGTCCTGCTGGCCGTCTCTGTCCTCCGCTCTCTCCCCCTCCCCCAACATCATGAGTCGCAAATCTGCCAGCCCCGAGTAGTCTTTTCGGGAAATGGCAAGAAACTGCGGTCGGAGAAATAACTATGTTGAATTAATTACAATTAAGCGTCCCTGAGCGTAAAACGTTTCACCACCACGTTACAGCAGGAGCAGGAATGCGGGGGGGGGGGCGGCGCCCCAAAAAAAATACGGGCCCAGCCAGGTTGCGCCAGTATTTTTCTCTTACGCAAGCTGGCCGTCAACCCCAACCCCTCCTTGCCACTATGTAGCGACAATGTCTTCCCATCCGATGCAACCTGCAACCAAAAACCACTTGCACCACCGGCCACTCGGAGAGGGAGTAATACAAAAAATTATAACTACACAACACTACGCCTACCCAATATATCCACCACCAGACTGCAGCACCGAACATTCATGTCAGCCATGCTCAGCAACCTCACTCGGCCTTAGTTCTGGCAACGCAATTATCCGCGGCGGCGGCAACAAGTGGTGCAGAGGTGTTTGCCCAGGCATTGACTGGAGAATTGTTTTTTTTTTTTTTTAATTTGTGTTGCTTTTCTCAAGTGTGTGCATCATATCAGAGGAGATGGCATTGAAGTACTTACCGCAACGAGTGAATTTTACTTGGTCAATATTTCCTTGAAAACTACATTTTTTCGTGAAGACTGTATGTAGTACATCTGTTACTAATTTTCCTTGATGCGGGCATGAACACCGCCAACAATGGCTCGTTATACTATCACAACAATGGCTCTGTAACTAACAATGCAAGTCGTTGTTGTTCAAATGTGTTCGACGATAGTTCGGCAACAATGCGCTAGCACTGAGCTTTATTGCAACAATGGTGCAGAGGTGTTCGCCCAGATCCTCAAATGCTCCTCCTCATCGCTTTCCCCAAATTATGACGTTAAATTACTAAAAATGTATTCTTTATATTCGGCCTACTTCTTGACGTACAGCAAAAAAACTCTGACACTGTCATATGCTTCACCTTAGTCGCATTCTCTTAAAGGGCAATTACATCCATTTTGACATGCATGCTTTACTTTGGATCACTTACACAATAACTAACACACGAACTGCGGTAAGAATATGTTATTTACGTCCGATACAACAATTTAATTACTGCATCACCAAAACACGATACGGAGACTGCCATTGTTTTGCTGGAACGCGCAGAAATTAAGGCCGTCAGACGCTCGAGCTCTCACAGCCAATAGAGCTATCTCAATCGACTGCGAGTCGAACTCGAAGAGTGACATCAGGCATTAATGTCTGCGCGTTCCAGCAAAACAATGGCGGCCTCCATGTCGTGTTTTGGTGATGCAATAATTAAATTGTTGTATCGGACGTACGTAACGTATTCTTACCGCAGTTCTTGTGTTTAGTTATTGTGTAAGTGATCCAAAAGTAAAGCATGCATATCAAAATGGACGTAATTGCCCTTTAAGACGTTACGACATAGGACTACGCATTTTGTTTGCTTGCCATTCTGCTGACAAAGAAAATAAAGAAACACCCCGATGCTACTAGGTTGCTCTCCCTTTTGAAACAGGATGCAGGCCGCAATGCGAACATTTCCGGTTGCAGGCACTTTCCGCCAGATGCGCTGCTGCCTCTTTCCGTTCTTTTAGGGAGCGTTCACAAATTAGGCAACGCCTGGAGGGGAAGGGTAGGTTGAGCAAATGTGTTACATTCTGTTATTAAGATGGAGAACATGGACTATGGCCAAGTATTACGTAACACTCTAATTTTCGCTAAATGTTTTCTAAATTTTTTTTTGCTAAGCGCTTTCACTAAGTTATTTCTCTGATTGCTGTTTATACTTGGTATGTGATGTTAGACGATCGTCTACGAGCCCAGAAAAATTGAAGAAACTTGGATACCACACAATCGGACAAAATATACTGTAGGTTAGTTTTAGTGTTTCGTGTCATGAAGCTAACGAATAATCCTTTTTTTTTTTAATATATTCATCAAAATAATAATAAAGCCCTGACACGTAACGCAAAAACATCCCAAGTAGCCGCATTTAAGCTCTAATTTAGCCGAAAATAATGTCAGCCGAAATTGGCCGAATTTATTTTCGCCAAAAGAGCATTTAATAAAGTTCAACTTTTTTTCAATTTTTTTTTTAGAAGGATAGGGAGGGGGGGGGAGTAGCATTTTCTGTGCCCTTTCCCCTTTCGGCGCCTGGGGCGGCCGCCCCCTTTTGCTTTGGCACAGGCTTCGTTACCCAATCGAATCTTAAACGCGTTCACTTACCTCAGCAACGTTATTCCCAAGACACTCCATTAGCATGATGAGTCCCTGAAATTTCAAAGTTGAAAAACTGTTATAAAAAAAATAGTTTCAAACGAACTAGTATGGCCAACAAGAAATTAGAGGAGGGGGCGGGGAACAAAATGGTTCACAATTTCGAAACAATAAAATAGGCTACATACGTGGGGTTTTCATAAATACACTGACAAACGTTCATCTGTTATAGAGGATTCGAAAACAAGCAACTATCCTCCCAAACACCCCCC
>JAHWFP010214121.1:0-22595 GCA_023313725.1 Lithobius niger | reverse complement strand
TCTGCCGGCCTACTCAGGCCACCACCAGAAAATAAAATAATAAAAAAATCTTGTAAGCTAAACTTGAAATCAAATGAATAAACAAAGCTTTTATTTATTTTTATTTATTTTTTTAGCAACTTGGCATTATAGGGGTTGCCAAATTTATATTGTGTGTTTATGGGGCGTATTTTACAATAAATTGTATTACATTGAAGTTTAGGTTATGATCCGGTTGGATTAAACGGAATAAAAGTGCCTAATATGGTTGCCCTGGAAAAAAAATCCTTGGCCCACTGTTTCCAGATGTAACCTCTGTGGGGGGCGGCCCCCCAAACAATTCAGTCCCAAAACGGTTCAGTTTGTATCGCCGTTTTTGATAGTTTCATTCCTCAACAATTCCGGTATTTCCGACTGAGACCATTATTTCGACTCAAGATTGGTTCCGACCATTACCCCCCGACCCCCAAAAATATTTGGGCTGTTTTTTTACAGCCGTGAATCATGTCCGTGTCAAAGATCAACTCGCCCTGCTATTTCCTTTCTGTTCTATAGTCTCATCTGTTGACTGGTGAGAGAAAAAAACTGCAATTCCTGCAATACAAGTGGTCCTCATAGAGGTACGCGCAGTTTAAGTAATCGATCAGCTGCCATTCGTGATAACAGCTGCAATGAACACTTCTAGCCCAACAGGATTGCCTGCCAGCCTACCGACCTCCTCAAAGAACGAAAAATTTGGCTGGCATTTGATTCGAATCTTAATTCGGCCTTATCCACCTGACCCCATTGACAGTCTTGCTCTGTTTACAACGCACTACAATACCCACAACAAACCCACTATCTACCATCCCCCTCCCCTCCCCACTGTCGGTTTTTTTTGTCCGAACTCGAGGCCATTCGTTTCTTTGTGGGTCTTGTTTACACCAATACATCATTGGCCATTGGTGAATTGACCTTGTTTATATTGCTGCCCACGTCCCGCTCCTCCTCCCCTCCCCCCCCCCTCTTCGCGCGTCTGGATGTCCGTCTTACGTTCTGGGACTGTACCCCGGATACCTCTCAATGGGCCTTTGATTCCTTTTAATGGATAATATTTTTGATTAAATTTTCATCATTTTTTAAATTTTACATGCTTTATTGTGTTGACGTTATGATCATGACATAACTTTAGAGTTTTTGTTAATATCATTTTGTTTTTGTTGATTATATGGGTGCATTTTTGTGATTTTGGTTTAATTAACTTTATGCAAATCTCTCCCCTATTCTAATGTGTGGGCCGAGTTAGATTGTCTTTCTTCATTTCACGAAGGGTGGCTGGTAGCTATACGCATCCATCCCGACAGCTTTTCTCGTTTTTAGAAGCCTTGACGGATGAGGAATTCGTACTTGGGGTTATCACGCCAACTCTTTAAGAAGTGGTGTTAATGGACTTTCGATACCACTCTCAGCTTTTCCAGCAGTTTGGATTTTTCTCTTGAATGTCAATTTTAAGGTGAGTAGGCACGTTTAAGATTATTGCTAAGAATGTGTGCGTATTTGCAGTCTTCTTAAAATATACCAAAAAGGGAAGAAAAAAAGGGGGGAGGGGGGAGTGAAGTTTCGCCATTTTTTTTTAACCTCCTGTGTGACAAATGAATCGATTAACAGGATTTGTGTAAAGATTGAGCCTAATACTGCTCTGGTATTGGTAACGTGCCTGGAATCAGACTAGGATTATTTTGTCGTTGGTGTCTGTTGAAAATTGATTGAACGGACAAAATTGAATTAGCGACTGCGACATTACTAATGACTGATTGGCTGGACTAAATCTGGATCCACTACCGCAGAAGCGCCGAGCAAGATGGCCGGCCTATCTAGATTCCGGCGCGTGAAGTTTAGGTTGACAAGTGTTTGGTTGTGTTTCTGATGTTATGTAGTTAGCCGCAGCGAGCGCGACAGCGCGAGCGAGGCAGGGAATTTGGAAAAAAACTGTTATCATTTTCATGAACAGCGACCTTGATTTACCCTTTACACCAATGGAGATAGTACAACCTTCCACGTATACAGATCGATGGTGGACGAGCTTGGAGCCGCTGCGGTAGTGGTCCCGAAATTTCATCGCCATTCTCTCTACTCTTGAATAAAAATCAGTTAACACCAGCAAAACTTTCCGAAAATCCTCATTTAAGTGTCTAAATGGTTTTGGTCTAAATGGAATTTTATTAATTTGGCGTGTGTATACACGACTGTCATCATGTACATAATTTATACCATCAGTGGCAGCAGCGCCTGAAATGTAGCTCGTGAGCAGCAGCTTCTGCAATCCGAGTAAACGAAGCCACTTGAAAAATATATCGTGACCAGCATCTTCTGAGTCCGGGTACATGGGGACGGGTGTGCCGAGGGCTGCATGCCATCCTCGGGCCAGTTTCTAGCCAATTATTTATAAATTCAATCATTACAGTTTTTTCATGGGTAGAGGCCTGCCTCCATGTAAACGTTTATTCATAATCGGTAATACAAAAATAGTAAAGTAGAGATTATCAACAACAACAACAACAACAAAAAAGAAAAAATGATCACAATAACAGAATGTATTTTACATAGAAACTTACTGTATTTACCCAATAGCTTGCGTTCGTAGTACGAGTAAAAAATAAAATAATACCATGCCTTTAAAACCAGACCAGCTGGATTCACTGAGCTTTTTCAATAAAATAAAATACAATAAATTACATCACAATAAAATAAAACAAACATAATAATAATTCTAATGTCTGTTGATCTTAAGTTTGAAGCATTAGTCCAACATTATTTGGCTAGTAACTTTTTTCACACTTGTGTTTATAAATGCGTGTTGATGTCAGGATTGGATACTCCCATCTTATCAGTCACATTCATAGTAGCATCTTGGGAAGCTTTGATACGCCGGCAACGCAACGTATATTCCAGATAACCATAAGAAGTTGCAGCCACTGTTGTGATGGACAATAATATGGTGATCTTGATGCCAGCACTCAAAAACAAAGAATAACTAAACTGAAGTAGAAAGCCACAGGCTACACACACAATGCCAAGTGAGAAGTTGACTTCGGCCGAGTCTTGGAACAATAAACCGTAGAGGGCTGAAAAAAGAAGAAATTTGTTGTTATACGAGATCAATTTGTTCAATTTGTTAACTGCTGCATATCAATTTGTTAAGGGACTTAACTATAGAAAAGGGGGTGTTTACCAGGTAGTCCGAATTAAGTGAGGGGCGATGAGTCATATGGTTAAAGAGTCGTAGGCTCCAAGCCAGTACACCAATATTCAGAATAATCTTTTTATTAACTTAATCCACTTTTTTGGTTGGTGGATTTTTTTTAACTTAATTTTGACGAGCCTTATGTCAGCCGAAGCAATTAATGCTTGTATAGCTGAACCGGCTCAATTTTGAACATTACCAGATTTTTTTTAGAGAAGAAGAAATCTGTTAAAGGGAGGTGCCAGTCCGGGGATTCGATCCGGGAAACCTCCGATCATCGTCGGGGCCGAAAGATTGTCCAGAATACATCCCATAGCCGCTGAAGGAGCATGGTAGCCTCTCACGCTACCCTGGCCGGCAGCTCTGGCGGGGACTTTGCCAAGGTCCCCTTTCCAGGGGTTCGACCAGATCCGCAAACCTCCAGCAACCAGGCTAAGCTCTCTCTCTCTCTCACTGCTCAGCCACGATGACCACGGTGTCATCAACATTGACGTCAAAGTCCTTTTGTTAGGGTTCAACTGTAAGAGAATATATCTTTACAGTACCCTTGAAGCGGGCAGCTTTGATCGCAAGCTCCGAACTGGTACATTCGTCGTACGTGACCTACAATTGTGGTTTGGCCTGTTATTACATGACTTAAAGCGAAGCGAGTGAAGGCCGTCCTGTTATGTCTTGAATGGGTGTGTCATGTGTGAACAGCCGGCTAGGCTTCAAGCAAATCTATAATGAATTATAGGTATTCCCTTTCCCATTAATGTATGGTACCATCAAACGTCAACATTCTTTGTACACACAGTGAATGGTCGGCTAGGCTTATTGGTCTGAATCCATGGCACAACAACCAACTTGTAACGGGCAACAACTAACGGATTTAGCTTGGACTATACGTTCTTTGGGCTGATGCCAAGAAACCTAAAACTGATTGGAATCAAAATGGGCCCTAGGGCTCATTTTCCATCATCATTCCATACCCGTTTGCAGGTCATCTTTTGCAGGTTAAGATCAATACATAAAAACTGTCCGAACATAAAAACATCGAAAACTATTATCGCTAAAGAAGGAAAACCAAAAAATGAGCTCACCGAAAACTTGAGTAATAAGTATGCCGTCAAAGAAAGACCAGAAGATGGCGATGATGAAATAGATAGCCTCATCTTCGGATGAAGGATGCCAAATGAGCATAGTGAGAAGAGCCACAATTCCGGCCAAAAGACCAGTGAAAATAACAGCAATTCGTCCAACAATCTTAACTACTCGCTCTTGAATAACGCAAACGAATATGTCCACTGCCCCAAAGCAAACCATGACGAGACCAATGCTTGGAATTCCCAGGCAGCAGCTCACGAACGACTGGAAAAAACAATAAAGCAACATTAATTATAAGAACCTAGTAAGCAATAGTTTCTTAATAACTTTGTGTAAATACTTAATGAGAAGCCTAATTTTCTCACAAGAAAGGAATACTTCAATACACTGAAGATTTGACTGCAGTCTCCCATGTTAAAGTGGAAATTTCGAAGTCTAATATCTCCATCTCCATCATAGTTTAAGATTTCTAAACTAAATTCGATATGTAGGCCCTGCAGGGTTGGGTAAATACACGTTCCAAATTTTATTGAAATATGTTGGACCACGTCGAAAATCTGGACCTCTACTCAGCCTGATTCGCTATTTATACAACACTGTCTATATCCCAAACTGTTTGCTGTAAAACTCATCACTGTAGAACTCATCAGCGCTCGTGACATCCTTATTGGAGTCTGACCGTTTTGAGCTAGTATCAGTATCACTGTTGTGGAAGACATTTTTATTCCCCTGAAGAGCTGGCGCTTTTCCGGGAGGGGGGGGGAATCCGTTTATCCTCTAGATCTACTTCTTTCTCCATTGTAATGGTTCTCGGTGGGTCCATAAGGCCATTATACGTCCATGGTGATGGGGTCGAAATATGGTTGCATGTCAAAGATGTTATAGATTTGACATCACTGAGGTCCATCAGTGATTCCAGCTTGTATCTCACGTCAGATGCCTTCTAGACAACTCTATACAGGCCTTTGTACAGTGGGGCTGGTTCTTCTAGAATCTTTTGCTAGCATCTGACAGAATATGAATTTTCACCTTCACAAGTTGGTCTGGCTTGTAACTCTGGCTGACATCTATTGTCATAACCAATCTTTGACTGACAATCTGTCCATATGGGCATGACCAAGTCGTATGCGGCCTCCATTTCCTCCTTATGATGCTCTGCCAGTTCAATTGCTGATATTCCTCTTTTGTCTGCTGATAGAAGCAGGCTTGAAGTCTTGTCCTCAGATCTGTCCCTTTTATGAGGTAGAAAGGTATCCCTCTAGTCGAGGCATGTGGAGTGATGCCTTGAAGACACGGGAGAAGTGAGCCCCAGTTTCCGTGGTTTTCTTCACAAAGGCACGTAAGTAGCTCTTCAGCATCCTACGTACCCTTCTGCTTAGTTGGTCTGAAGGTGGTATGGAGTGGTTTGATGATGTTGATACTATTTTGCTCGAGCATGTACTCGTATTCTTTCCCAATGAACATGGTGCCATTGTCGGAAATGAGGTACTCGGTGCCACCTATGACGTGAGTACATGTTGCGATAACTTTGAAGTTGTGGCGGCTGCCGTTGGATTGCTTGCCGAGACTAGCGCACCCATTTCGTAAAGAAATCCATCACACTTAGAATGAATCGTCGCCCTTGGGTTATCATCAATAGTGGTCCGATAAAATCAGGTTCCATTCCCTGCAGTGGTTGTTCAGGCTTGCATGTCGTCAGGGGCTTTGGTTTGTACATACTTCGACGTCTGGCATTTCTACCAATAGCAAGTAGGCACAGCCTTGCAAGTGTTTGTGATCCCTAGATGACCAGCCTGTTTCCGCTCATGGTGATAATCAAGAACGGATGATGCAAATCCTTCAGCACGCAAATTCACCATTTCAACTTGCAGATGGTCTTCTTTGGAGCAGCCGGGTAAATGTAGTACAGCACATCGTCATCGAAAATGAAGGTGTCGATTGCCTTGTGGAAGAATGCAGCGGTTTCTCTCAGATTGGTCTTGGACACAATGAAGGGAACTTTTCTGATACTCTTGACAAAGTCATCGCATTGTTGAGCTTGCTTAACATGGTCTTCGCTTGTGACACCAACTGATACACAATCCCTCACGTAGAGATGCTGTTGAGGGTTTCTCAAAGTACAATGGCGACGACAATTAGTTTTCCCGCTCGATGAACGATGGTTAATCGTATATCTATAAACGCATGGCCCAGCAAGCTGTGCAGCTGGACACTTCTGGTACTCAAATCCCATTTAGCCCTTCATTGTCCAACACAAGGGTGAACTGTACACTGTCCATGTAAGCTTGCATGTATCGATGGTTTCCATGGCAGCAAGCACCTCCTTTTCAATGGTAATGTAGCGTGTCTCCCTGTTATGTAAGGAGAATTCAATACTTCTTTCTTCCTCATCAAAGACGTAAGAGAGAATTTCTCCGAGACCCCAGTCCGACGCATCTGTCATGATCAGGAATTCCTTCCTGAAATCAGGCAATTTCAACACGTCCAACTGCAGGAGTTTGTTCTTGAGAGTTCTGAATGCAAGAGTGTGTTTTTCGGTCCTCATGAACTTCAAGTCCTTCTTCGGAAGTTGATTGAACACTTTTTTAAATATCACTAAAATCGAAATAAAGCAACGAAAATAGTTGGCTAGGTCAGGTATTGTAGCGACCTTCATCTGGGACTAGGAAGTTCTTCAGAGCTGTGGTGGTTTCTTTACCAACTCTGATGCCCTTTGCAGACACTTTGTGGCCAAATATCTTCATAATGGGAAGGTAGACGTTGCACTTCTTCTTCAAAGTAAATCCTGCTTTCAGGAGTGCTTCAAACACTCTTCTAAGTGCCTTCAAGTAGCCTTCCCAAATTCACTGGCGACGATGGTGTCATCTTCATATACGACACAGTCAACACCAAACAGTCATTTCAAAACAACATTCATGGTACGTTTGAATTCGGCAGTTGCATTCCGAAGCCCAAACGGCAAGACTGTCCATTTAAAGTTGCCTCGATGGCATTAGACTGTGGTGCCGTCTTGGGATTCAGGGTAGAAAGTGATCCGTTGGGAGCCCTGTTCTCCATCCAGAACCAAAATGTACTTTTCTCCAGAGAAAATGAAAAATCTCATCAGTACGTGGTGGAGCGGAGTTAACCTAGGTTTGATTATTGAGCTGAATATAGTTGACCATTATTGAGCTGAATATAGTTGACCATTCGGCACCACCCACCTCCATTCTCTTTTGTTTAAGGAAGAGTGGCGATCCTCACTGACCGACCATCTGTTCGATGCGACCACTCTGGTCGAGTTCAACACTCATCTTGTCAATCTCTTTCTTTTGTTTGTAGACAGTTTGGTCTCGGCGGATTTTGTGCTGCTTGACATTTGTGAGTCCTGGCTTACCCAAGAACAAAGTTTGGTGCTCATCAAGTAGAAGATGCAGTTCTTGGAACTGTTCATCAGTCAAGTGTGCTATGCATCAGGAATAGGTGTATTCTGATTAGTAGCCATCTGCTAAAGTGCATTGCAACATCTGTTGGGATCACAAACTGTTTTTGTCAATGGAAAAGGGTCGTTGAGTGCCTCCTTTTGGTGACCTTCATCATTCTCATGTTCAGTGATACCTTCACTTTCTTCATGAAGTTTCCTCCTAGAATAATGTCTTCTGTGAGTGGTGAACTCAGTCGTTTGTGCGGCCCACATACTGAGTACTTCATATAGGCAGTGATGATGCATGTAATGAGAGTGCTGTCACCAAGTACTCATGGTTAGATACTGTTTCATTTCTTTTGGGTAGGAAAGATCAAATCACCTCTTTGGCATGTGTAACACACAGGCCGTTATGACAAACGTGGCAAGCTTGATTCTACATCAAATGATCCAGAATCAAGCTTGCCAAGTTTGTCATGATGGCAAGTCTTGAACCACATCCTCAGCAGTTTCGTCTGGTTGTCAGTTTGAATCAGCTGGTCTTTCTGCTCTGGAGGTTTTTTACAGAACTTCTTCAAGTGCCCAAGATCACCACAGTGATGCACTCAACTTCAACATTCTGACGACTCTTAGTTTTGCATCTGAAAGTTTGGCTTGTTGTGGTCTGGGCACTGTTTGCTGGAGTCTGTTGGCCTAGTGAGGTTACAGTAGACGTGAAGTAACCTTGTTCAATCTCCCATCAACGTTGCCCAATTTCTCGCTATCTTTGATAAAAACACCACTAATCTGCTTTAAATAGGCTAGACTGAGAGCTAAATCTTGTTTGATTTCATACATGGAGTGCAGTTTGGCAATGCTCACGAGCTGGTCTTTCCTGCTAGAGTTCACTCCTCAAATCCTCACCTCGTCCACACATTTCTTATCAAGGTCACCAGTGAATGTGTATGTTCCCAAGACAACCTGATCAGTTTCACCGAGAGGGAAAACAACATTTACATCTACTGCATTGGCGTCATCCAGCAGTGATTACGTAAGCTGTTGTTGCGCGTGTTGTGTTGACAAACGTCTTTTGTCTGAAGTGTTATCAACAGTTGATACATTAGATGATTTACTTTTACCCTTAAGAGCAAACTGTGGAAGGTGGGCTGCCCCATCAGACTTGCCAATCGACGTGGTTACCAGTGTATGGGGAAAGTACTTTCAAAAAATTGCAGTATTTATTTGCAGTGCGCTTTCTATGGGACAAGGTGAGAGGCCTGATGGTTAGCATGACCGTCTCACGTGCCAGAGGTTCGAGTCCGACCTCAGCCACCCCTGGTATTTTCGGGTAGAGAAAGACCCTGTGATGTCTTGTGCTCATGTCGATTGTGGTATGTAAAAGAACCTAGGTATTTCCGATGGGATTTACCTAGCAAAATTGTCCCTCTCTCCTTCTGGTGCCATGGCTTCGGCTGGGAGCACGTCAAAAAAAATAGCAGTGCGCTTTGTATTGGTCACTTTACCACAAAAAAAGTCAAAGATGACAACCATTCAACTCTTTTCTTATCACTGAAAATGTTTAATTACTTGCAACTGGGATTTTCTAATACAGCAACCACACCAAACTTGAATAACTGCACGTAAAACAACTGACATCAACATGGTAAATTGTCATTGTCTTATGGTTCACGTTTAAAATCACACTTATCTGTCATTTTGTTTGACTGAAAGGATGTGTATATGCATCACTTTCGCCAATATTCAGTTTGTTATGTAAGCTAGTTGCTAGCATAAACCAGGTTTTCAAGACGATGTGCTGGGCGCACACAATTTGTTGCATGAAGCATAGTGACTTTATAGTTCAGTTTCATTCACAGTGCAGCAGTTCTATATCTCAACACAAAACAAGCTTATTAACTTCTGATCAAAGCGAGCGAAGCGACGAAATTCAGTGCTTGTCTACGTTATTAACAAGGAGCACAGAATGCCAACATGATTATGCCAAATTATCACGAATTAGAAAATTTGAAACGAACTCGTTTGATGTTTAAAGGTAATGTTTAACTGATCTGAAGTCAAAACAGGAAAGGAATACGTATAAACTTCCACTAGGTTTCAAATACAGCAATGTTGTTGTACCGTTTAGTCCACGTGAAACCTTACTGCTGTATTTACCCATTAGTCACATAAAAAAATTAAAACCATTGCAACTGCAAAAAAAAATGGACATTAAAAAAATGGGGAAGAAAGGGCTGTTTAATGTTTAATTATGGTAGTTTTCATTCTAGTCTGAATCGTAGCCCAACTTTCAAGAATATGGATGCCAAAACAAGGCTTTTGCAACACACACCCACAACTCAAACTCGCTTACTTTTTGGGGTCAATTTTCCAGTATTCATCAGTCAATAATTTGTCTCCTTTCCATTCATCACCTTATTTATGATACATAACAATTCAATTTGTACGATTTTTTTTATCAATCTCGTTTTGCCAAGTGAAATGCATTGGATTTCATATCACGACCAAAAATAAAAATGGCAAAAACATTTGAATGCACTTGAATGTGGGATTGGAATGCAATGCGATATAAACCTTACAGGCAAATTTCTTGGTATTCCTTTCCCGTTTTGACTTCGATTACCTTACCTTATACATCAAACGAGTTCGGTTTTGGTTTCTAATTAGTCGAATCCTTTACCAAAAATACTTTCCTACTCTTCAAACCACGTAGACAACCTTTACGTTAATGAAAGCAAAGATCTTCAATTCTTGAAAAGTTAGCTTTTTTGAGTCCAGATACCTATGAAATAAGCGTAATAAATCGCAAGTAATGTAAAACGAACCTTACTATGTCCGTACGTGAACTTCTGTTGAATACTACACGTTCCGATTTAAATTAGATTATCAAAGCCATCGAAATGTAGACCATTTTGGTAGACATGGCAGCAAAGCAGTGAAAGATCCCAACCCTGCTTGATAGATTGTTCTGAGAAGTAACTAGAAACGGGGCCCAGGAAAAGTGCTAGCAGTTTGAGCAGTTTTGAAGACTTTAGAAGTTGCTATCGCACCCGTTTTCACCAATTTTGAATAATCTTTCGACTCTCCATGATGTCCTAGTTTGAATCGCTGTAGGTTTTTGTCCCTTCCATTACTCGTTGAATTCTGATTGTTGAGAATCCGATAAGGTTTAAAACTGAGGCGAATCATCTACACAAGCATTGAAATAATTTTTTTCTAAAAAGTTAATAAAATCTGTACGATTTGTGCCACTTTCTAGTAAAATTTGTAGTCAGAAATTGTTACCAGATTTTCTTTCATAAGGAATAGCTACTAAAACGGTTCAATAAAGATTTTAATTTTGATTATTCCTTTAAATAATGCGATTGATTTCATCATTTCCTCGTTCGTACTGTGTCTCTAAATCTTACAATGTCTTACAAATCCAGTATTGAATTAGTAGAAACCATACCTAACCTACCTTTAGTCTTATACGAACTAAAGTAAGTCAGACTGTGTGCTATTGGTTTTTATTAAAAAAATAATAGATATCATACTGACCATGGTATACTCTCCCATTATGAAAGCCTGTTCCATGCCAATCACCATGCTAATTGGCAAAAGTAAGATTTGACGAAGATCTTTCAGCTGCAGCGCCATCTGCTTAATGGGCTCAAAGAATCCTTTGCATGACCTCATGGAGGGCCGATCTTCGTCAGACTTCTGTCCAAAATGACTCATACAGGCAATCATGATGACTCCAGCGATGGCCAGCCCCCCAAACACCCCCTCGAGGAGATAGAGGCGCCATTGAGGGGGGCGGGCCATATGGGGCAACAACGAGGCATCTTCGGACCGGAATGGAGCACCACAGATTCGACAGTCTTCCAGAACTGGAAGAAAACAATCGGGTCTTTTAGGACAGACATGAGGCAAAAGCGTTCGTGAGTTGAGTAACCTTATTAGATAACTGACCAAGTGAGGGTAGCAAGTGTTGTCGAATGCTCAACTGAAATTGGATTTTGAGAGCCTGTTTGTCTGTCTGTTTGCCTGTTTGGAGGAAGATAACGTTTGCAACTCTTCCGTTGGATGGCTAAGCCTATTTTTACTAGCAATGGTAAAAAAAACCCCGATCTACAAGGATAGTGGCCCCGAGCACTGCAGGAACAACACATGGTCCATTGCCATAATACACTATAGTGAGAGCTCTTTTAGTGTGAAGAATACAGAAAAATAATTACAAAAGGTAAAAAGAAAACAAAAAAATGAATCTACAGCAAATCTCGAGCGTGTTGGCAGAGCTATCCAGACGAACTCGCAAAGATCGGCGTTGGATTCGCTCTCACAGCAATGAACAGAAATCTTATCGTGAAGTGGTTGCGACAAATATTCTAAATTAAACTTTACAACACAACGGAAAAGACGTGTATTGTAGCATTTGTCGCTCGGCTAAGTAATTGTGATTATAAGAACTCAGAATAATCAGAATAATCATGGACGAAAATGTTCAGTTGTAATAATAAATGTCACACTTTCTAATGAATTAAGTAAACTTCAATAATTAACGTTGGTTATTATCTTGCTACCCTGGTACAACGAACAATGGACAATCAAGTTGCAAAAATAGTGGGTGGAAATGGCCGTTGTTCTTTACTATGTACAATGTTATCATCGTTGTAGCCCTTCGGTTTTGTAGTGTAGACTAACGCTCCATATTGTATTAAATAGTTAGCGACTCTAACAGCGTCCTATCATGTTCTATACAAAATCCTTATTGCAGCAATGACATGCACAGGGTTAATCATGTACACGGTAAATTTCGTCATTCTTGGTGCACGTGTAAATATGTTTGCTGCCGTGCCTGGCAAATCAAACTTTCGTCGAAATTGTTGATTGTTGAAGAATAAAATGAAAGAATCCGTGTTTCAGCCACGCTACGTCACGCCAAGTCGCACTGAATAAGACATTGCCCGCTAGCTAGCTAAAGGTTTTGTCGTAATTTTTAAAACAATTCCAGTTTCAATGCGCCTATTTACACTAACGAAGGGAGGAGCGACTGAAGGTGGATGCGCGGGTTGAAATTTCCGTGTGATTGGCTTCCCTGCCTAACCTCGCCAAAAGCACCTCCTCGGCTTCTCTGCATGGCTCTCATTTAAACTTCTTGCGGTAGCAATCAAATCGCGCCATCTCCCAAGTTTACTTTAAGACTGGAAAATAAGCAGAATAGAACCCCAGATCTATTTACTACATGTAGATACTACTTTATGCAAAATTAATTCCCTAATCATGTAAATTCCTTAACTCAAACAGCTGGCCAATGAAACAGCCACTGCCATCGAGCCATTTAGGTAAACGATACTACTTATACGTAACAATTTAGATGCACGAGAAACTTGCAACCGCATTATCACCCGAAAAGAAATTATTTAATAGTTGAGAACAAAATGAAATGTCTCTCGGAGCGAAACAATCAGTAACAAACGACAACAAACGAAGGAAAAAAACTGAAAGAAATGACATTTCCGTGAGATAATTTTCATCTAGTGTGTTTATTTTTAAAACATTTCATTGCTTACATTGGCGCTAACCAAGGGAGGAGCAACTGAAGGGAATGCGCTGATTGACTGAGCAAAGCGAACGAAAATCGACCAGTGTGCGAAAAAAATAGGACTGAAGAAACTTATTTTAGTTAAGTATGACATACACGAACGACGAAACCGTACTAATGTTGCAAACAGTACGTCCAACACCTTTAGCAATTTTGACATAAAATTCTAGTTGACAAAGGTCGAGGATTCAATTCCAGTTCAGGCGTCTGACATTTAAGTCCAAAAGGCAACAGAAATAGGTTTGCATCTATAGTTATCACTAATCGAAGCCACTTTGCTTTCCGTCTCGTTATTTCACGCTTTATTGTGTCTCTTTCAGTTCACTTGTGGAAGATGCAGCGACAACAGTGACAGAAATAAATATTTTTTCTGAGGGGAGCAAATTGTGGTTCTCCTCTTTACGCAAGAACGCGTACGACCACTTTATCTTAATGTATGTTTATTTTCTTGCCTTGCGTAATGTATGGCTTTAAAAAAATGTTTTGAAGAAAATGTTAAATAACTATAGATTTTTCGAAAACCAGCAAAACACATGCGTTTAACATTTTTAACTGGTTTTTAGTTTGCCTCGTTCGGGTGAAATGTTATCTTTCGGGGGATTAAAACTGTTCACTAATTCTCATCATTGCATGACAATTTCATCAGATTGATAAAAATTAGCTACTGAGATACAAATGCTTGAAATCTGTGCTTTTAACAGTCGTCTCAAAAGATTACGTAAAGCACATAATTTATGACTAATCGATCCCTCTGGGTGTCCGTCCTGTTAGTAGGACGAAAAGTAACAATCTAATGCGAGTAAGAAAAGAGCTGTAGTAGACAGGGAAGGACGATGTGTTCATCCGAGTCCACAATATTGATTCAAGGTCAAAAATACCAAAAATGACGTCAAAAGAGTCAGGTCAAGGGAGGGCAGACATGACAAACAAAATGACATGCGAGAAATGGTCAACACAGGAACAACACCATTTAGAAATGAAATGCTTATATGGTCCATTGGTACAAGAACTGAAACATAACTTTAAAGAATTTTCCCTAGTACGAATGTTATGAGTTTTATTAGACTGTACTACAATTAGTTGTTTTTTCAATAATTCAAATTTTACACAATGTTGATGAGGTGTTGCGTTGGACTTTTATTTATTAATTTGTTTTTACCTTTTAACTCGGCAGCGTTTCAAAAAAATGTGGAAAGCTGCTTTCACAGAAAGTGTTCCACGCAAAGATGAAAACAAACGCTTGTGCATCTAAATTCGCAGATTAATTTGTATGATAAAAAATAAATAAAACTAAGTTTAATACTGAAATAAGTTTAATTCTACTGTATAATGCACCTCAGAGATATACAAGGAAAAGTGTATAAAAATTAATTCGTAAAAAAAAATGGTTTAACGTTTAACAATATGTAGTTTAGTCTACATATTACTATTATTTCAAGATAGTGTGCTATGAGGAATAAAAAAAAAGCATAACTCACGGAAAGACAGGCATCGCCATAGAACGTCATCATATTCCTAAATTCTGGCATGCATTGTAACCTCAAAAGCGCATTTCGTAATAAATTCAATACATAACCATAAATTTGTTGATAAGTGAATCCATTGTTTTAGAATCGGCCAATCTGTTAACAACTTTCTTTAAAATCACCTGATTACAGATAAATAAATAAATTAATAATTCAGATAAATCGTGTTTCCAATCTGACCTATATTTAAACTGCAGTTGATACCGCCGAACTTATACATCAACTCCTTTTAAAATACCAAATCCGCCCCCTCCCCCTACCTCCCATTTCATTGTTGTGGTGATTCAGATAAATGGAGTTATGGAATCTGGATAATGTAATGAGCTGCCTATTTTAACAAAATATTGTAGTTGAGAAAACAAATGAAACGATCTAACCCAAATCACGTGGCCTACTGAAGGAAAGCTAATTCAACTCTTCCATTCCCACTCGCACGTGTCTCGGAAAAATGAAATAAATGTCCTGAATACAGTCTTTACAGAACGTAAGTTTTTAACGAAAGTTATTAACTGAATTCAACAGCTAGGGACACAAAAGTAAGCCAAATAATCCCTTCCAACTATAATAACCCTGTCAGACCATCTAGCTCTTAACGACACACTAACAAGTTATCACATCACTTCACTAAGATCTTTACGAGGTTAAGATAAAACATCAGCAAATTTTTCGCAGGACAACTTGGGCAAATGAATCGAACGTTGTCAATAATTACGACGCAGCACCAGATGTTTCTTTGGTGGGGTGTAAGGATGCTTGGGCGCACGAAAAGGAACATTATTAGTGACAAAATATTGTAGTTGCGAAAACAAATTAAACGATCCAGGTTTTAAACCTGACAATTTAAAATAAAAACACACCAAGTCGTTAATTTTAAGGCTCTCAAAAATGAACGGTCAACATGATTAGATGACTTATTTATTTCTTACATGCAGACTTCGTGAACCCAGATGAATTGCTACCAAGTACGTCAGACTGAAATTTGATTGACATTAATTTTAAAATGAGCCAAACAATCATGTAGGACCACCAGCAAGAGGGTCTGTGGGTTCTCAAAAATATATTTGCTCAGCCATTCTGGCATTATGTCCTCATTCGAACTGGAATTTAATCTGGATGGCAACATTGAACTAAAAAATTACTAATTCATCGAACGATTAAACGGCAGGAGCGTTTCCCATGAAGCTGGCCTAATAAGCAAATACCTTTCATTCACAATTACGCAATTGTATAAAGTTCAACTAATGTTTTTTATCGGCTTATTTAATTGATGAAAAAAATCAGTTTTCTTTAACTTTTTTCCCTAGTGAAAAGTCAAAGTCAAAATAATAAAAATATGCTATTAGACTATTGTATAAATAAAAGTTCATCAACAACATAAGCGCAACTCACCCATATCTTCCGAAATAACAGAGTGATTATATGTCAGGGTGTCATTTGCGTCATCGGGTGGAGTAAGAATGAGGTAGACAGCCAAATTTCCCCAAACAAAACCACCTTGGACCGCAAAGTTAAACAAGCCGAACATCTTAACGAGTGTGACTTGTTCATCGGCTTGGGTGAGACGAGCAAAATAAAGAGCCAACTCTGTCGTGTATGTGTTGCCTGCAATCCACTGAAGGGAATAGCCAATGCCCTGCACAAAACATACTTCAATTAATCAAGAACACAAAAATAAATGAAGAAATCGATCAGCAATAATTTTAGAGGACAATGTAGCTTTGAGGCTGAGTTATAATTCAGTTCGAAGATAAGCACTGCGTTAGTTAGAATTATACTAAGAGCTATAATTGTACAAAAAAAAAAGGGAATTGAAGGAACACTTACGCACAACCAAAGAGTTCTCAACACAATGTTGATATCGAGGGGTGAACTTTCGGTAGGTTTATCGTAAGAGCATATAGTCTGAAGAAGTGGATCAGTGCCGACCTAAAAAGCCTGAAGAAGGCAGAAGATCGTAGGCAGAAAACTGCAATAAACCAAAAATTCGCCCCTCGACATCGTGTTGGGAACTCTTTAGTTGTACGTAAATTTTCTTTTAATTCAAGAAACCAAAAATGAGCCTTCCTTTCAAGAAAGGAAACTCACAACAATAAAAATTTTACACTAAAAATGTAAAAAATAAAAACAAAATTCGGTAAGCCATTATTTTGAGATGACCTGATTGGGATTCGAATCAGCGAGCTCAAGATCAAAATCGATACTCTTACAACTGGGACAGCTGTCAAAGGACATAATAAAGACTTGCCGTATCCACTTGTGAAATATCGCTGCCATGGTTTTCATTACCTCATAAACCTCATAATTATAAATGTGGGTCATAGATTTTGTTTTTGTGGCTACCTTGCGTTTTGTATGTTTAGTTAAAGAAATGTTACTAAAAATTGAGAAAAACGACATGTTACTTTCGGTCGATAAAACATTTATCTTTAACGAAAATACATTCGATTTCATCACTCATTTTGATTCTCAGTACATCATAAAAAGAGATACGACTTGTCTAGTGGCGACATTCACCATATTGGTTTCCTGGATAACATATGGAATGAGGCCGTGAACCCAGATGTTTTTCTTTTTATGCGCAAAGAAAACGTATGTAACCTACTTTGCTGCGGCAGGCAAATAATGTTTAAAAGTTCCGGCTTAACATAAGACGTTTAACTCACCTGAAATGCTGCTCCTAAAATGAGAGTAATCCAGGAGATGTGGATATTGAGCAAACCGTAAATGGTTAGTGAAACCATAGCAGTTAAGAGAATTCGGCGAGATGTTCCCAAAGCCATGATGTGATTGCCGACTAAAGATATGATGAGCTGTACAACAGCATAGACAAGAAGGGCGACAAAACCAAGTCCATCGTCGCTGGCCACCGAACTGATGATGCTCATGTTGGCATTGACCGCTGAGTACAAACATGTTGTGCCAACAACCAACAAAATTAGACTCCGCGTGACGGCCGTCTTTTCTTTGGATGGAGGCGACGGTGCCTTCGGATCCAATCTGGAAATAAGAAATCAACAAAGTGAACATAAGCCACCATCTCATGTGGAATACATTGCCCTACTTTGCCTATATAGACATTTAATCCCAAATTCACATCATAATATCCAATAACGTAACAAAGCAAACAGTCTGCATGAAAGACTGGACTTGTGAGAATACAAGATATTCTAATCTGACAAAGAAAGACGACACAACTGCCCCAACTGTGACTCAAACCTAGCACTTCCCGCTTATTAACCAGGCGCTCTAACCATTGTGCTACTGGGGCGGATCCTGGCTGTAAGCTCCAGTCGAGCATACTAGATATTCAACCTTTCTCATTGGAGGACGTTGGTGGAGTGAGAAAAGTTGAAGAGCTGCTAGCCAGGATCCACCAGAGCGCAGTGGTGAAGAGTGCCTGGCCCAGTCAGCGGTAATTCGTGGGTTCGAATACCAATCGGGAAGTTATCTTTTCTTTCTTTCTCAGATTAGTGTATCTTGTATTCTCACAAGGCCAATCTTTCAATAATGTCTCGTTAGCCCTTTCTTTACTTTGACATTTATTCTTCAATAACATAGATTATTTTGGGTTGTGTTGGAATTGATTATGGAATGGAATGGAAATTATGTCGCCAAAAGGTGCAAAACCAAGACCTTGTCGCTAATCGAAGGCTTTTCATCATTCCCGTTCTGCACTCAATGCAAGTAGCCAATAAAATGTAACGATTAACGTTTTTGTTTGTTTTATTTACTAGGAAACATGCTTTGGGCTTATTACCGATGGAGCGGATTGAAATGTGTATTTATGCTGCGTGTTTGGGAGCCAACGGTTTAAATGCACGAAAAATTGTACAGTTGGCTCGATCTTACTGTAACGCGGTATTACGCCAACAAACGGCCAAAAACTAGGCTTCAATACGGACAGCGCGCTTTGTGGGCGGGGGGGGTCCTGGGGACTCGGCTCAGCCCATTAGTTAACAACACCGCCTTCAAACCAAGAGAACGTTGGTTCGAATCCCAGAGCTGACCTATAAATTGACTTAGAACAAAATAGCTAGGAATTAATTGATGCAACAAAGGGGTTAATTGGATTCATCCCTATAGTATGGAAAGCAAAATCTCGAAATAAAGTATTATCTGCTGATGGCCAGGCAAATACACATGGAGGCCCCTTAGCCTCTCTTCCCCCCCCCCCCCATCTTAATTCTCAAAAAGTCATGCTTTGACCCAGTTTTGATTCAAAACTAACCTAATTCCTCCTCTTTGATTCATATTACAAACACGTCCTTCCTCCTCCTCCCCCAACACATTCTGAAGTAACTTTGAGTGTATTAAACGGGCACGCCACGCAGGAAAGCCAACTTAATACGATAAACAGAAAAGTAATCTTAGATTGGATTACTGCACTTACTGCTGAATGGTGACCACTCTCTCCTGGAATCCACCATAGTTTGGAATTTCTGGTTGAGTTGTTAACCCGTCGGTGTTGAGCTTCTTGATAGCTTTCAATTCCACGAGTTCGTTTCCCAGTCGAACCATTATGGTGGACGAATTGAAAAGGTGGCTTTCTTCTTACAACGTAGTCCAAGCCAACAAAACTTGTAGACATACCCTTCCAATCAAATAACTAGCCTACTACTAAAAAAAAAAAAAGCACTCGATGAGAATTTACACAACGATCATCTTCAGGCACACAGTAAACACTTTAACACGTAATTATACCACATGTCCAGCTGGCTTTCGTATGTTGAAGCATGGTGTTTTAACGTCACCACAGTTGGACGAAGAATAAACTCTGCATTTACAGACTAACTCATGTTTATTATTTGAAATGCATTGTATAAAATTAATTCTCGGATCCGTCGAAAAAGGTGACGGAAAATGCCATCAAAGTAAGGGACGGTTGTAGGGAGAAAATGATAAGCAAGATCATGCGTAATATGGTAACACTAATTTGCAATCGAACGATACGGTTTTTTTTTATAAACCTACCCGATACCAATACAGACATTGTCATGCGTTAACAAATAATGTTCCCCATTGCTTTATAACTTGCTCCAAACCTTCGAGAAACAAACGCCACAAACTGCAAAGTTGTATTTCGAATGGGTTCCGAGTTTATCTAAATTTAGCCACACGGACGTAGACTGGAAAACGAATCGGTATCGAAGTGGCAAGTGTCGTAATGGTAAGCATTTTGATCCTACCTTACCGATGGGACAAAAATACTAATAAATATTGACATTAATGTAGGCCAATCCCTGCATACACCCAGTTAAAAAAAAAACAAAAAAACAATATCACATTAAATAAAATGTTATGGAATGTAAAGTGTTAAGTTGTGGCATGTAATGGGGGGAGTCGCTATAGCTTGGGCATGTCCGCTATTGAACGCTTTAGCAAAGTGTGCACTAATCATGGAAAGGCCCTAAAATTAAGGCGTTGAAGGTATTTTCATTTTAATTTGCTTTAAAATCTTACTTGTAGGTCCTGCTTCATCTGTTTTTGATGTTGTGGAACAATGCTACGCCCTGACCAGATTAACACGAACAAGTAGAATGTCGAGCTATGGACATGAAAAGCGAATGACCAAACGATATCAACCAATAGAAATGCGAGATATTTGGACGTCGATGACACACAATAATGCGCTATTTTGCTTCAAAGCCGTTCTGTTTACGGATTTTGTTACATATAGAATTTGGCGTAGCGAGTAAGAATGTTGGCCCCATAGCAAAACAAACGTCAGAAGCGGACGGCGAGTGCCACAGATGTGTTCCAATTGACCCAGTAACGGAAGGATAAGGCGTAATCTGGTATACAGCTGGCGTATGCTTTGGTAGATATATTAACTGAATAAAATACGGCTTTGCCATTTAAAAAAAAGTTCTTATCCCCATGGAACACAGCAGTGAAGCTACACAAATAAAAACTGGATTAGAGTTCACTCGAACGAAACGATATATAATTTGAACTCCAATTCCAGGGGAAAAGGAATGATTTTAGTCCTTGGTAATATCACAAAGTGAACGCAATTTGTGTTTGAATTGGGTTGTATCTTTGAGCGTGTGTGCTTCATCAGGTGCTTTGTCAGATAACCTAACAGATTGGAGTGCAAAATAAATAACAAGGCACATTCAATAAACAGTAAAAACTAAAATTATGTACTACATATCAACACACTAAAAATCTTGGTTGAACGCCAGGTCTCACAAGAGCTAATAAGCCCAAAGGATCATGGGAACCTATGCAGCTACGTTTATGCCGCCCACTCATTCGTCCATAATTGGGTACTTACTTGATAGATTTCAAACCAGATTTTTGTTGAGAGTAATGATCGCCCATGCATCCAATTTTAATCTGATCTGCAGCTGTTTTTCTTTAAACACCACTGATGTTCCTAAAAGGACGTACTCTTTCACTTTTTTCGCGTATCCGAAGCGGGAAAAAAGCTTTTGCAACGCTTACATGTTTGACTGAATGTTACACAAGGAAAAAATGTGACAACGGAAAGCGTTTGTAATATCTGTAGAAGATGGTAAATTGTGTTTAGCCTTAAGTTATCTGAATTGGCTCAATTTTGACCCTTACTGCAGGTTTTTGAAGCAAAAAGACACATGGGGGCAAATCTGGCGATTCGAACCGGAAAACTAGCGATCATGGCAGGACTCAGAATATTATCCAAAATCGATCCCATAGCTATTGCATAATGTGTCACATGACCCTGGCAGGAACTTTGTATTGCAGGGTCAACAATCTTTCTAGTAATCTACGAGTTGTGCTCCATTCGGCCACCATTATGTTTTGAATCATCTTTTTATTATTTCTTCACAACTGTCAGTCTCTTGACTAATTTTGATCTTCAGCGTTCCATTATGTGCCCACTTCTATTTTTATATCATAACTAACTGGACATTCATAATCGACGTAAATGACAGATATTTGCAACTACATTCACCATGAAATTCGCCTAATTCAATAAAGATGGTGCCGTCATCCATTAAAGACTAAACGAACTTCACCATCTCAGTTGGCCTTATCTTTGCAAGAGAAAGTATGGCGGCGATAAAGCTGTGACTTCTTCAAGTGACCGCTATTTTGTTCTAACTTTGACTTTAATTATTGAAATTATTTCTTATACATATTCAGTGCAAATATCAAAGTCAACAAATGACAGACAAATAAGGAAATGTGCACAAAGTTTATGCGACATATGAGGCGGAAATAACAAAACACATTTTGATACAGCCATTCTTGCTTTGAATTGTTATAGTCTAGTCTAGTCTAGTACAAACTAGAGTTGTTTTAGATGGGGTTTACGGAATGGACGTGTAGGGCCCTGTGTTATCGCGTGCTCCTGTAGATTATGGCATGTCAAAGATCCTGGGTTTCTGCTTGCATTTCTCCAGCTAAATAGTTCTCTCATGGTCGTGGGGCAGATAACCCAGTTTGGGTTCGTGCTCCCTAAAAGAAAAAAAAAAGAAAAAACGACACAAACGTGCAGAAGACAGATGTATGACAATTGTGGTGCAATCGACAATCTTACGCATTATTTGAAATTAAGTTTTTCTGTCTTTATTTTTATTTATTTATTTTTTGAGATTATTAAAGTGTAGGTTATGAGTGCATTTCGGTTCCCCGCTAATTTTTGCTATTCATTTCTACGTCTAATTTCGATGTTCTCACCCTAATTATTATTTTATTTTATAAGATTGTAAATCATTTAAATTAAATTATTAGTAAATTATTTTTAAATTGTCCAATTTTTACTCAAATTCAACCTTATTCAATATTTTTTGCCGTTAAATAAAAAAA
>JAHWFP010214119.1:47577-66707 GCA_023313725.1 Lithobius niger | reverse complement strand
CCCCCCCCCCCCCCCCAACATACTTAAAATTCAAAATCATCCACTGGGCCTTTATTCCCCATGTCTAGACCGACCGTTCGCCTCTGGATATAGGCAAAGTTACCATTTCGAACTATTAGTTTCCTGTAATGTTTTTATGTTTACTCCCTGATCAAATCATTATTATCGAAGGACCTTATAAATACTGAGGCAAACGATTAGCAAAAGTATCCTAGCTTTGTTAATAATAAACAAGCATCGATGACAGTACGTGACCCTCCGGTTCGACGGCCGTGCCTCGCGACTCTGACATCATTTTTTCGTCACCCATCGCGCATCGAATGCGACCAACAACACTTCCGTTAGGAAAGAGCATAACAAGCCGTGTTGTACTACGCAAGTATTATGACGTTTTACCATCGTGCGTGTTTGACGAGCAACGCGCCCCTGGGTGGACGAGCATGAAAATTTACGCCGAGGCTCGTGTAATGCACGTACAGAAACCAGCTGGACAGTGGGTTGAGAGATAATCGCTACCTTCTGTGGTTTACAGCAAATGGTCTTTTCCTCCTTTACTTGCTCACCTTCTGGGAAAAAAGTAATGTTCAAACTTTCAGCAGAAATTTCGGTATAGAGGTGGTTAGAAGTGTCTATGGATTTGAAAGTGGTCTGGTTGCCACACTACCAACCCTGCAGGCATGCTTTGAACATTCTACCTCAATCCGTCCACATGATGCCACATTTTGGTTGCCATAGTTACCGTTCAGAAGTATAAGCAGTTTTAGCTGCCTTTCATTTTATTTCGTTTTCTGGCAATGGGCGAGATAACATCCAATATTGGAAAAAAATCGGTTTAACCTTTTGTAACGGTCTATCCTTAATTTCCTTATTTTCAAAACCCTCTCTTTGATTAGTTAAATTCCGAGGTGAAGGGCTATCTGCACATTTGAAGTAAATTTTTGGATTCAAATCACAAACTTTTGTCACCTTTTCAACCACCAAAAGTGACGTCTGTAACAACTGCATAATCCTGCTACCTATTTGCAGCCACCAGATCTACAAACTTTACAACTGATTTCTTCCCTTCACCCAACATGACACGGAGAGTTTTTTATTTGAACACATTAGGGGAGGAGACACGCTTGACCAATACGTGTTTCTGTCACGTAATCTGACATTGTACTTTTTATTAATATTCCTAATTACCAGTACTAAAAACATTCAGAAGGAAAAACCTACTCTTCCCGGTGACAACTTTGCTCTTTCCCAGCTACACTGGGGAAAAGAATTGTGCCCAAGTCGAGTGGCCAAAACCTCAAAACTAGTTTATTCCTTCCAGACTAACTTTGCAAATTGTTGGTTTTTATCCATTCATGTTCGTTGGGTATGTAACCTCAAAAATAAGTGAAATTTAGCTTAGGACTTTACTCGTATTCCATATTTTGACGTGTCAGTTTTATTGGATACACGTTCCAAGTTGAATAATTCCATTCCGAATTGGTACCTATCTTCCATCTGAGATGAGTCATAATCTTCCCCATTTTCTTTCACAGTATTATGAAAGTGCGGGATTCGCCCAGGGAGGACAGACACACAAGATGGCTGCCCCCATGCAAACTGAAAGTGCCGCCATCTTGGATGAAGACCGTCAGTTCGGAAGGTCTTGACAGCACATCCGGTCCGCCATTTTGAATGATGTCACTTCCTGTCTTTAAAGGAACCGGAAGTGTCTCCATATTGAATGATGTCACTTCCTGTCTTTCAGTTTAATTTTCGATATCCGAAATTATTTAAAATGGCTCTAACTCGGGAACCGCTAGTCCTACAGCGAAACGGATCGAAATTTGGCCACCCTTTCATGGACCCCACCGGGGTCCTGCCTACTTAGATGGCCCACCCAAAATACCAGTACTCGAATTTTGGGAGTTGGCCCACCCCCGTAACGCCTAAATCGTTGTCCTACAGCAAAACCTTTCGGGATTTGGCTTTCCCTGGCCATCCCCTACGCGTGGACCTCCCCAGAACTCGGGTACTAACATTTTTGGAAGTTGGCTCACCCCAGTAACTCGGGAACCGTCGGTCCTAGAGCGAAACTGTTCAGGATTTAGCATCTCCGGGCTGTACCCTACGCGTGGCCCTCCCTGGAACTCGGGTACCGTCATTTTTGGAATGTTGGCCCACCCCCATGTTTCGACTTAAATGGTCGTAACTCGGGAACTGTCGGTCTTAAAGTGAAACGGTTCGAAATTTTGCTTTCCCTGGCTTTCCCTGGCGCTTTGCCCGCACTACGTACCAGGTAGCTGCCGCCGAGCTCATACTATAAATAACTGGCCGTAACTCGGGAACCGTTACTCCTACACCGAAACGATTCGGTCTCCCCTTCGGTCGGGCGACTGCTAAGTTCATTTCTTTTTCAACTGCTACCAGCTTCCCCTTCGTATCATGTGGTATTGAGCACCTCTGCCGCGTCAAAGCAGGGATGGGATGGTATTGTAGGGGATGGGTTGGGAATAGGATGGGGGCACGACCGCCCGCCCACCTTGGTTGAACCTGGCAGAGACCGAAGTACTCCGATTCTACAGCCGGTCGTGTAGGAAATGCGGGTTAAAGCCTAATAAAGTCTAGGACCGAAATAGGACCCCGTACGATGGCTAGGACGCGGGTGTTAAATTCTATATGTTTCATAATGGAGGGGCTCGTGGATGCTCGGGTTCGAAAGATGCTGCACATCCCACAATGGGTCCATCTCCGCAACCTCCCGGTGAAGTTTCCCCCCCCCCCCCGGTCAATCGATTAATGGTATATTGCTCGCCGAAAATTGCTCCACGGAAAACTCCTCACGGAAAATTGCTCGCAAAAAATTAATCGCCGGGAAAATTGCTCGTCCGAAAATTAACCGTGCGGTTAATTGCTCTCCACATTTAAAAAAATATTAATTAATTTTTTTTTGCTTTTTTTTAACAGTGATTAGTTTCTTAGCAGTAATTTTTGCAGTTTTTTCGTGTATTTGAGTGGCATAAAATCAAGTTGCAGCGAAAAAAATAGGCCTAAGTGAAGTGCAATTTAATAATTATCTTTCATTTGGTCCTACTTCCTTCTTAACCCATTAAACATAAATGCAGTCATGTATAGGATGTGTTGAAAGTTCATTAAAAAGAAAATAGCCCATTTCCTCCCCCCCCCACTAGCAAAATTAAAATTTTAATTTTTTTAAGTACATTTTTTTACAGTGCACCTTACAGCTACTTCCGCGCACCTTGTTACTAATTCGTACCCATTGCAAATGTCAGCGCCCATGAACTTAACACAACAAGACAGCACTACTCAAATAAGACATACTAGGATAATGATGCCACTTCAGTTTATTCTTAGTGAAAAGGGGAAAGAGAAGCTTATGGATTCTGCACATTTGTACATCAAAGAATCGATATAACCGATGCAAAAATATTCTTTTTCTATCATTTTTGCAATGGGGGGGGGGGGAGATGGGCTATTTTCGTTTTAATGAACTTTAACACATTCCGCACTTGATGTTAACGGACTCAATGCGTACTTGAAAAAAAAGTGTGTGTGTGCATGTACGTCTACTCCTCTTGAACCAAGGCACCTACAAACATGGGAGTAGGACCAAATGAAAGATAATTAAATTGCGCTTCACTTAGGCCTATTTTTGTCGCTGCAACTTGATTTTATGCCGCTCAAATACACGAAAAAACTGCAAAAAATAGTGTTAAAAACTGTTAAAAACTTTGAAAAAAGTAAAAAAATTAATTAATTAATTTTTTTTAATGTGGAGAGCAATTAACCGCACAGTCAATTTTCGGATGATCAATTTTCCCGACGATCAATTTTCTTACGAGCAATTTTCTTGGCGAGCAATTGTCCGCGAGCAATTTTCCGGAGAGCAATTTTCGGCGAGCAATTTACCGGACACGGGTCAATCCGTTTCGCGGAGAGCGAACGTACGGCTTTCCCCATGCCCCCATGAACAACACCCATCACCTTCTCCCGCTCACTGGAGCAGCTGAATCAGAGTGAGGGGAGTTGTTTCTTTGAAACGGTACCCGCCTTGTTTGGGGAAATAACACCAGTATTGATTCTCAGACTGCATCTTCGAGTTGCGGGTTAGAAGCTACGTCGTGTATAAACAGATTTTGCTTTATATACGAAAAGTTTTTCAATCGACCCTGCACAACAGCTCGAGGAAGTGTGGACCCATGGCCGTAACTCAGGAACTGCTAGTCCTAGAGCAAAATTGCTCGGGATGTAGCTTCCCTGGGTGTGCCCTATGTCATCACCGAGTTAATTTAGCAATTTACCGGTCATAACTCGGGAGCCGCTAATCCTAGGGCAAAATGGTTCAGGATTCGCTTCCCCGAGTGTGCTCTACACCACCATCTAGTTCATTTTGCAATTTACCGACCGTAACTCAGGAACTGCTAGTCCTAGAGAGAAACGGTTTGGGACTCGGCTTCCCCGAGCGTGCCTAATGCCGCCACCAAGTTCATTTTACAATTAACCGATTGTAACTCGGGAACTGCTAGTCCTAGGGCAAAATGGCTCGGGATTTGGCATCCACGAGTGTGCTCTATACCACCACTGAGTTCATTTTACAATTATCCAGTCGTAACTCGGGAACTGCTGGTCCTAGGTCAAAATGGTTCAACTCTGGTCTCTCTTAACTAAATCCCACACCCCGGTCACTATCGGATGGCTGCCACCAAGTTCATTTTTTTCACTCCATCACAAGGCTGTCGCCAAGTTTATTTTTTCTTCGCTGCTACTGGGTCTTAAGCCTCTCCACCACTTCATCTACCGCTTCCTCAAGCGCAGTCTCACAGTCACGGTCTCACCCCTCAAATTTAGCAGACAATCATCCTGGTCGATTAGCCAACTCAAACCTAAGCTCACGTCCACGTCAACCCAAACAATCACGTTCACGTCAACCCAAAACACACGTTCTCGTTAACGTCCACGTCCATGTCAAAACAAAAACACTCACGTCCACGTCAACCCAAACATACGTTCTCGTCAACGTCCACATCCAAGTCAACCCAGATATACGTTCTCGTGAATGTCCACATCAACCCAAACAGTCACGTCCTAGTCAACCCAAATGTACATTCTCGTCACGCAAACACACACACATTCTCATCAACGTCGACATCAACATCGGGTCGAACTAACCCATGTCAACTCAGTAACAGACTCAATCCAACATGCGTCTGTACCTCCCTTCTCTCAAGAGTTTGGTCTTGTCGATCGTTAGAAATCCGTGCAGATAGGAGTTCCAACACTCCCCGCAGGTTCGCGTAAACTCCTCGAAGCTCATGTCACACCCGACGTGGTTGTTGTAGACGTGCCTGAGATTGGCGTCGTCTTGTTTAAAGAGAACCAGGACATTCGCATTGTCTCAGACCACCCGCTTTGTTATCCTGCTGTAGGTCTGGCGCAGGTAAAAGATGTCCAGATTGGCGTGCCGACCATAGGCAAAGTACCGCTCGATTCTGTCCTGCTTTTCGATAATGCAGTCATCGAAGAGGAATACGGTCTTCTTACCGGGGTCTAGAAGCTCCTCGGGTAGCGGTACCTCGTCATTATTCGAGCAGAATACCACGACTTCTGGACAGGTCTCGTCGAAGGCCGGCCTCAGCCGTTCGTACTTACTCTGAAACAGTGTCTTGGAGCACATGTAGAGTCTGTCGTATTCTAACTAGAGGTCGACCGAATTTCGGTTACGGTTTCGGTTCCGTGGTTGTGGGTATTACCATTCCACCGGCTGTTCGAGCGTCAAATCGTTTGGTGGGTAAACCCAACTTTAAAGTCGAGGACAAGTTGAGAATATCCTGCGCCAAAGGCATGTTCGATGAGGGTTACCTACAGAACTGGACGACTGAGGTATATGCGGTGGACAATGTGCGGACCACGAATCCTGTCACGTACACCTTAAGGGATTATGGTGAGGAAGGCATCGAGGGCGGGTTCTATGAGCAGGAGTTGTAAAAGACACGGGTGCCGGACTTGTTTCTGGTGGACAAGGTGTTAAAGATGTGGAAGGCGGAGGAAAGACCAGTAACCTGGTTAAGTGGCGGGGGTAAGATGATAAATTTAACATTTGGGTCGATAACCTGGACTTGCTGGGATGTGTCACAACCAGAAATGACGTACTACATCATCCATGACGTACTGCATGCTGGAACATTCTAGAACATTCTATTTCATCATGTGATTGCTGGTTGTGGTGCAATTTCCGGTTGATCCAGTATAAAAGCTAAGATTTTTCCCGCACGCTCTCTTTCCAGTTTGGATTTCGTCGATAGAACATCGCCACGCTGGCTCTTGCTTTCCAATTTGATTTACATCGAGAGAATATCTCCGCCGTGTTTGTAAGTTCATTCAATCCATTCTTAAAACATGTAGAATTTTTTTCATATATATAAATGCTTAGACAGACATTTCGTTTTTGATTTGTTGTTCTCAGATTCAAAAATGGTGCCCAAAACTACCTTCACCTGCGTATTTTGTGCCGCCGTGTTTCTGTCCCAGGTGCAGTTGATCGATCATCTTCCCGGATGTTGCTAACAGGGAGACCCGACAGACGATTTCCATAGCATCCTGTGCCATTCCATCTGCGAGGAGATGGGGTGCGAGGACTGTACCGTGGAACCGCCAACCTGCAAAGACACCTTCGAGGGTAGCTTCCGGTGCTACGAGAAGGACTTCACATGCGACGACGGCTATGTCCATCTCCTCCACGATCCCGTACGCCTCGTGTCCTGCGCCAACCCTGCCATCGCCGACTTCTTTTAGCCTGCCTGACCAGCCTAATTTCCTGCAAGTTCCAACTCCTGCAAGTGTTTGACGACGAGGTTTTCCAGAGCCGGGCAAACCCTCATTACTGGGTTCTGGAGAGTTTACGCCAACCCTCCCTCCACTCATGATGTCCCTCGGTTGGTCGAACAAGCCTACGAGAAGATCCATCACGCCATCGACGCCTTTGCGGAGAAGGGCAGCGGCTGGGTCATCAACGCCAGGATGGAACTCCGGACCAAGGTAGGGAAGTACGACCCCTTCCGAGCATCGTCTTACGTTCCCCTCCCGGTACAGCTAAGGAAGAAGCGCCAGTTCATCGTGAACGTAGAGAACGGGACGGACAACCGCCCCTTCCTGTACTCCGTATTGGTGGCGATTCATCGCAGCTTCATAGTGGAACCTTCGTACTACGAGCAGTGGATGGATACCCTCGACCACTCAATGCTTCGGTAACCGGTGAAGCTCAGTCAGATCAACGAGTTCGAAGTCAAGAACAGCGGTCTTGCCATCAACGTGATCGGAACCGAATTCAGCCTTCACCCAATTCGAGTTTGTAAGTCCATTGTCAGTCGTCGGGAGATCGACTTGCTGCTTCTGGCCGAGGACGATATAGATGGAAAACCCAATTTTCACTGCTGCTCCATCATGGACTTCCAACGGATTTTTCATTACACCGGCGTCGGTCACTACCAGAAGTTTTTCTGCCTCAACTGTTTCTCGGGTTTCACCAGGGAACTCACCCGCCGAAAAGATCGTGCAGAGCATTTCACCCTCAACCCGAGCCAGCGGTTGAGGTTTCCGAGACGCGGCAACAACACCTTGGAGTTGAAGCACTTCAGTTGCCAGAACAAACATCCCTGGGTGATCTATGCCGACTTCGAGTGCTTGCTCCAGCCCGTGTCGCGTCCTCTTCCCAATCCGTCCACTAGTTCGACGACTCCCATCCACAAGCACGTGCTCTGCAATTAAGGGTATGTTGTCATCGGACCCGAAGGCGAAATCGTTACCTCGAAATACCACTTTGGACTCGATGCGGTGGAAGACTTCATGAAGTCCGTCGAAGAAGAGGCCCTGAAGTACGCCGCCATCATTGTCAATCCTCGACCTCTCTCCCTCACAGAAGAGGAAGAGGCTCGTTTCCTGCTGGCCCAGAACTGCCACTTCTGCGGACAAGGTTTTTACCTGGGATTGTACGCGACGGAGAAGAAGGCTTGAGAAGAGATGAAGGTCCGAGACCAAAACCATTTCCCTCTCGGAAAGTGCCATGGTGTGGGGCACAACAAATGCAACCTGTCAGTGAGACAGACTAGCGTCATCCCCGTGGTCTTCCACAATTTGAAAGGCTACGACATGCATCTATTGGTGTTGGCTACCGAGAAGTATACCAGAAGCATCAACGTCATTGCCAGGAATGCGGAGCGATTCCAGAGCATGTCGGTGAACCTGAAGCCCACCCTCTCCCCAACGCACCCAAGAATAACGTTACCGCTACTCTCAGGTTCATCAACAACCTGAACTTCTTGGCCTCGTCCCTGGCGACGCTCGTCACGCACCTGAAGAATGCTGGTGGCACCTTCCCCATTCTCCGAGCCGGTCTAGAATGGGCTTCTATACGTGAACTGTTCACAACATCCTCCGTATTGGACTCCGAGCCTAGCATTTCAACCGCTACAGCCAACACTTCTACTACCCGACCTGACACAGACACCTTAATGAACCTGTTAACCCAGAAAGGCCATTAACCCTACGAGCACGTCACTGGAACGGAAGTCTTCAGGAAACGGAACTACCACCTCGAGAGGCTTTCTATTCGTAGGTTAAAGAGGAGGGAATCGTCAAAGAGGAATACCGACATGTCCGGGTTGTCTGGAACGTGTTGGCCGTCAAGCTCTTCGCCTCCAACCACGCCGTATACCAACTCACGGACGTCTACCTCCTCGCCGATGTCTTCGAGAATTTCCAGTATATCTCCCTCCAGACTTTTCATCTCGATCCCTGCTACTATCTATCCACACCCAGTTTCAGTTAGGGTGCGGCACTGCAGCAAACAAAAGCTAAACTCGACCTCTTCACTCACGTAAACGAGCATAATTTCATAACTTCCGGTATCAGGGGCGGACTATCCTACATCGCTCGTCACTACGCCTAAGCCAACAACCACTATTTCCCCGAGACCTTCGACCCGGAGTGTCCCACATCCTTCCTCATCTACCTCAATGCCAACAACCTCAACGGGTGGGCCATGATCCAGAAGTTACCGTACTCAAACTTTAGGTGGTTCACCAAACGGGAGCTTAGAGCGTCCGACATTTTCTCAGTTTCCGACGACGGGGTGGCTACATCATGGAGGTTGACCTCGACTACTCTCTCGGATTACATCACGCCCATAATGACTACCCACTTGCTCTGGAATCGTTGAAGATCGATCCTTTGATGGTTTCTCCTTTCTCTGAGAAGGTAGCCGTAGAAATCGGACACGTCGTCAACTCTACCACCAAGCTAGCCTCCAACTTCTTCAACAAACGAAAGACGAAGGACCTCTACGCGGACATGGCCGAGGCTTGTAGCAGGTGGTTTGACACTTCAAACTACGATCCCACCCATCCTCTCTTCAGCTGCGAGAACAAGCTAGTCCTCGGCAAGTTTAAGGACGAGCTGGGTGGGGTACCGGTGAAGGAGTTCGTAGGCCTCAGGTCTAAGATGTACTCGTACATCACCACGGATGAGGAGAAGCAGACGGCAAAAGGCGTGGATAGGACCTTTGTCAAGAAACATCTTAGACACGAGGACTACAAATGCTGCTTCGAGCAACACACTGTCAACAAGGGTACGTGGAGAGCCCTTTGTAGCCGAAACCTTAAAATCAATACCGACGTCGTCACCAAGTCCTTTCATTTGGCTTACGACGACAAATGTTTCGTCCTGGGAGACGGGGTGCACGCCTATGCCCACGGTCACTACCGAACTACCGATACCGGAGGCGGGGATGACTTCGATTCCGACGTTGACCTGGAAAGTGATCTGGAGAAGGTGAAGAAGAGAGATCGCAAAGGGGAAGCGTCGGATAGCTAGGAAGAGAATGGGGAAGTGAGATTAGAAGGTGTCCCGTCCCATCGAGAGGTGCAGCAGGTGGCTAAGTTGGACGAGAGGGAAACAGAAAGTGAGGCCAATAGGTTGACGAAGGCAGCTGCTGAGAAAGAGAGACAAGCCTCCATGTGCAAAGAGCAGAAGATGGCCATAAGAGAGCAGAATGCAGTTCAAAAACGGAAGCGTTATCAAGAGTCGGGAGGAGCGAGACATAAGGGGAGAAACGAAAGATCATGCCAGAGGAAGAGAAGATGGAGGCGAGAGCTAGAGATGCAGCGGCTAAGAAGGATAGGCAGTCAAATATGAGCGAAGAGGAAAAGGCAGCATTCAGGGTGAGAAATGTGGCTGCGATGAAGGCGTGCCGAGCTGCGGAGAAGAAGTCCTAAGCGCCGGCCCCCCCACCCCCTCATCTACACGGTTCGGTCGACGATACCATCGGGGACTTCGTGGGGCCTGTCAGATAATGATGCCTAGGTTGAATCATGGTGAAAAGTTGGCCCTACCCTTACCCGATCCCATCCCACTCCTGCCTTTCCTTTTCCATCCAGTGTGTATACAAGTCCGTGTATGTACGAATGAACGTGCCCTTAAAATCGCCATTAGTAATGTTTATAAATCAACCTCTTGGCTAATGTCGGTCCTACCCACGCACTATGAACTGAAACAAAGTAAACGTTCGGCTTTTTAAACCCAACCATTTTACCACCCATGTAGTAAGAAAGGCACATACAGTTCGCTAACGGAGATTGGGCCCTCTGACCAATTCCTTTCGGGGGGGTTCGTAGCCAAAACCCGAGCCGTTTCGCTCTAGGGTAAACGGTTCCCGAGTTACGGGGGGTTGGCCAACTTCCCAAAAATGACGGTTCTCGAATTCTGGGGACGGCGACGTGTAGGGCGCAGTCGATGGAAGCCAAATCTCGAACCGTTTCGTTCTAGGACCTATGGTTCTCGAGTCACACCCAGTTGAGTTGAAACGTGGTGGTGGGCCAACTTCCCAAAAATGACGGTACCCGAGTTCAGGGGAGAGCCATGCAAGAGCGCAGTTGTGGGAACCCACAGCTCAGACCGTTTTGCTCTAGGACCAACGGTTCCCGAGTTACGGGGGTGTACCAACTCCCAAAATTCAAGTACACAAATTTCAGGGAGGGCCACGCATAGGGTACAGCCAGGGAAAGCTAAATCCCGAGCGGTTTTGCTCTAGGACCGACTGTTCTCGAGTTACGGGGGTGGGCCAACTTGCCAAAAATGATGGTACTCGATTTCCGGGGAGGGTCACGCGTAGGGTACAGCCTGGGGAACCCGCAGCTCAAACCGTTTTGCTCTAGAACCAACAGTTATGATCGGTTAAGTCGAAACATGAGGGTGGGCCAACTTCCCAAAACGTTGGTACCCGACTTTCGAAAGGCCCACACGTAGGATGCAGCTGGGGAAAGCTAAATCCCGAACCGTTACACTCTAATACCAACGGTTCCCGAGTTATCGGGGTGGGCCAACTTGTCAAAAATGGTGGTACCCGGATTCCGGATAGGCCCACACGTAGGCCTGGGGAAGCTAAACCCCGATCGATTGTGCTGTAGGACCAGCGGTTAGTTGAGTCAAAATGTGGGGGTGGCTAACTTCCCAGAAATGAGGGTACTCAAATTCTGGGGAGGCCCATGCGTACGACGCAGCCGGGGAAAGCCAAATCCCGAGCAGTTTTGTTCTAGGACCAACGGTTCCCGAGTTATTGGGGTGGGCCAACTCCCAAAATTGGTGGTACCCGAATTTTTGGGACGGCCACGGGTAGGGTACAGCCTGGGAAAGCCAAATCCCGAACGGTTTTGCTCTACGACCAACGGTTTAGAAGTTACCGGGGTGGGCCAACTCCCAAAAACGACGGTACCTAATTTTGGGTGGGCCACCAGTTCAGCAGGACCCTCGGTGGGCTTCTTGAAAGGTTGGCGAAATTTCGCTCGGTTTTGCTCTAGGTTCCCGAGTTATATGCATTTTAAATAATTTCGGAAATCGAAACTGAAACGGGAAAATGGTGGCATTTCCGGTACCACTCTTCAATATGGAAGCAGTTCCGGTTCCTTTAAAGACAGGAAGTGACGTCATTCAAAATGGCAGGCCGGAAGTGACGTCAAGACCTTCCAAATTGATGGTCTTCATCCAAGATGGCAGCATTTTCGGTTTGCATGGGGGCGGTCATCTTGTTTGTCTGTCCTCCCTGGGCGAATCCCACACTATCATACTACTCACTCGCTCTCTTTCGTGCGTTACTCAAGTCCAAGGTTCACACTACTTAGGTAGTGAATAGGAGTTATCCAGCGTAATCGTTAGCCATATGTTGACTCACAATTTCGCTTTCCGGTGAGAAAAAACCGTTATTATATTCCGTATGGAAGTATTAATAATAATAATAATAATAATAATAATAGATTTAGCCCTAAGGGAGACAGGCATGATACAGGATCGCTAACACCGTTCCCGGTAGGGGTGTGGTTAATAGGTTCGTTTGAGAAATTTGGTAAGGGGTTGTTTAATGACTAATCGTCAAAAGGCCGAGACAGAGGGAGCGGACACCGTCTCCTCACTAAGCGATTCGATCTGAGCATCTAAAACAACCCAGTTCTACTTTAATTTAATCCTTTATACTGTTTATGGGTACCGTTATTCAGAACTCTCAAGTTTACTCGGTTTTTGAAGCTTTAAATAATGATTACTCAGCTCAATGCCAGTATCTAAACTTTTAGCTCTTAGTTAAACAGTGCTCCTTTTGCCTATTCAGCTCGTACAATTATTTACTACGTATTTACCACTTCGTAATCCTTCATTTCCATTTCCGTTTGGAAACTGGGGTTTTTATTTTTGCCTTTCCGGCAGAAAGAAAATGCCCTTGCGGGTTGTCGACACGCGGTTACTGGACGACAATAACCACAAACTGCCCTATGTTTAAGGTTATTTTCTTGCTAAAAGAACGGGGGATTTTTCATTCATTTAAAGGTTTCAGGTTAACTCAATTAAAATTGGCTTTCAAGATGTTGCATGCGGGCTTTCAAGAGGTTGCATGAGGGCACAGGTTGGATCCTAGATCGTCCCCAAAATATGCTGTAAATTCTTGGCAATGGGTAGCGGTCCCCACCACCAAGTCTCCTTACAACTGTTTTACTTTAAATTCCATATAAGAAAATTCGGGTAGCTATCCCTAAATAACAATTTGCTCTTCCGTGGTTTGCTCGGCATGTAGCGAGTAGGGCTCACAGATTGCCCGCAAAAGTTGGTTTGCTCGCACTAGAATATTTTTCGCCCTTCGAACAAAAAAATTCCAAGTTACTATCTCTGGACAAGGCCACCGAAAAAATGTAAGTACTCTGGGAATGGACGATTAGTTTCAAATTCAAGAACTCAATTCCAATTCATTCCTTTCTGCACAGCTAGGGGACTATGGACAGACTATCGCATGTTAGGCACCGGCTACAGGAGTTTATCTGCCTACCCTATTCGTACCAAAGGTCCGATTTACAGATCGGAACCCCAACATTTACTGGACCCTCAAGGCCCAAACGGGCAGCTTTTATACCCGTCTGAACAATAGATTCCTGCCCTGCAATTACGTCACGTAACATGCCGTTGCAAAAAGTGGTTCCAACTGGTTGGAATAAGTGGATACGCTCCCTGCATAGCTGTTGGTGCTCGGCCAATATCTGTGTTGGCGGCAATTGGACGGGTGTGTGGCTGCTCACATAATGGCAAGGCACAATGCGAAGTGTTGGCTTCGTGGTGTGCGTTGAAATGCATGTAGTAGTCGTTACATTCAGACCCAAGCAAAACGTCAGCATAAGAGCAGGAAAAAAGGTGCACTACAAATACCAGAAAATCTGAAAGGTAGTTCGTTATCTAAGAAGATCTTCAAAGATGGTATTGGCAGTGACAGTTTTCATGATGTAAGTTACGTTCCCTTGCCAATGGACTTGCTCTTTTCCGTCGTACAGGTTTCATGATTGCAAAAAAAAGCAAGGCTCAATAATGTTGATCTCTCATTGAGTATTGCTCATGGTGGACCCTCCAAAGCGACTTTGATAAGGGATCGTATGCTGTTTTGCAGCCGTAATTACTCTAAAAAAAAACGTTTGATGTCAGATAGACGACTACGTCTCATTGACATTACCTTCAATTCTGCTCCCATCAGCGTTTTGCAAAATTTTAAACAATTCGGTCTTTCCGTAATTGTAATATTTTTCTCTTTGTGGTTTGTGGCATGTAGACGTCGTCCGCTTTCATTCACTAATTGTGACCAAAACTGGTAGCAAAAATCGGTAAAATTTATTTGCAAGAAATGTTGGAAGGTTCGTTCGAAGGTATGGGTATTATCAGGTATTAGTGTTAGGCAGCAAGTTTCCTTACTACGTATACGTTATTCGCTCCTGACATTTGTAGTTTGAATTTTCACTCGATCACATCAAGAATAAACATTTATTTTGTACTGAATAGAATTTTACCGAACGCTGTAAAATACTTCAATTTCTTCACCCGAGGGAAGCCTGGTAGTTCAGGTAGTAAATAATATACCGCAATGTAAGGGTCAAACTAAGAGACAGGCCCCTTGTAATTATCAAATGGCCTGGTAAGAGGGGGAGATTGAGGCTTAATGGCGCGTCGACAGCTAGGTCATTAGCGCCTACCTCAGTCACAGTACAGTGCAGTGTAGCGGGCTGCCTTGTAAAAATATACGATATACTAATCTGAGAAAGACAGAAAATACTTCTGCCCCAACTGATTGGACTCGAACATTCTACGTACTAGCTGAGTGCTCATTTAGTTGAATTAATTACTTGTCTTGATGCCTAGACGCGTGTTGATATCCCCTCTTGTATATGTGTGTGTTACCCTTCGATCACCACCGAAGAAGGCTTAATAGCTCCTAAGCTCCGCCGGAGCTTGTAGCTAGGGTCTGACCCAGTAGCACATCTAGGCGGCCATGTTCCATTAAGTGGGATGTCTTGGGTTCCAGTTCCAAGCGGGATATAGTTGTATTTTTCTTTTCTTTCTCAGATTAATGTTATATTGTATACTTGCAAGCCAAGTCTTTAATGCTGACCATGAAATTCATTAACATTATTTATTACACAATCCCGCAACAAGTTAGGACCCGCCACGAATTACGCGTAAAGAAATAAAAATTTCTTCTCTCACTTTCTTCCTCTTCTTTCAATTAAAAAATATATATATTTATTTATTTCGCAAGGTGACACGAAGCCGGAGGCATATTTGTGCCAACAATATTACTTTGACATTTGTTTACCTTTACATTCAACAACAATAACTAATTTTATTTCACCCGCTCCTTCAAACATCTTGAAGGTGACTCTTCATTCTGGTTTTCAGTTCAATGTAGTTATTTACATTTTTTAAGTCAGACGGTAAATTATTAAATATATTAATTGTGTAAAATTCTTCCCTCATCTTGCCGAATTTAATTCTCCACAGAGGAAGTTTCATGTATTTAATTCTTAGTTGTGACTTGTTTTTTTTTTACTCTTCAAGTTTATTTTTTAGTTTGAAATAGTTCTTCTAAGTTAATTATACAAATTCTTAGTTGTTCAATACTCAAGAGATTTTGTATTTTCCTGAATTGTTTGTAGGTTTCTTTTTGACTTCATAAAGTAATGTTCTTAGTACCTTATTTTGAAGTTTCTGTAATTTACCAATTTGTATTTTATTTGTGTTTCCGTAAATCTCAAGTCCATATAAGAAAATAGATTCAATCCATGCTTGGTAAACAGTTCCTTTGTTTTTGCTATTTAAACAATTTCTTAGGTTGTATAATTTGGGCATTAATTGCCTAATTTTATTAATGATGGCGAATAGAAACTGTGTTAAGAATCAGGCTAGTCAGTTCTTCTTTACTGATGTGGCATTGAAACTTCAGAGAAAGTAGCACAAGAGTATTACGCAATACACTAGTTTCCAACAGCCAAACATTAAAACCGACATGAATTGGAGGGTGGGGAACTTCCGCAACTGCTTTGAGACAATAAAAATGGTAAACCGTTTGGCAACGTTTTTAGTCTTGCTTCTAAAAGTAGTTATGGTATTTTTAAGAGTTCAGAACAGTTGTTGTTCCACGTGTTCCGTCTTTTGAGAGGTTTATACCCTTGACTCATCTCTACCTTGGATGCTTTGTTTCTGCCAGACGAACGTATATAAAATTGCTGCATATGCATCCCCACGTCAGCATCTTCACTGTGTTGCCAAAAGATCACCCTCTTCACCCTGTTGGTAAGCATTTTGGTTGAGAATGGTACTCTTATTAATCATTTAATAAAGCTTAAAAATCGTGTTTGCAAAATTAAGTATAACCTTGTCGAGCTTGTTTGACCTGAAGACCGGTCATTTCTTGTGGTCAGTGCTCTTCTAGTCTCAGAATTTTGACGAAGAAAAATTACTTATCAAAGCAAACTACAGAAAGGACTGGTCTTGTGAAAGATTACGCTAATATATGCATCTTCCACTACTCTAGGAAAGGTAAACAAAATTGTAGTAAACGTTAGAAAATCCTGCAGTTATGGTCAGTTAATAAAACGCTGGGAGATGTAAAAGGGAATGGAGCAAATAATTTGTCATCACTGGGATGTGTTAGCGGCAGGGTTATTAAAACTATAGTACGATAATAGCTTGTTAGATCTCTCATCCTCGAAGCTTCTGCCCAATCAGTTGTGCCTTTTTGGTTGTGCTCGAATTCCAAAACTCCCTCACATTAAACCTCACTTTTCGCTTTTTGGGGCCGATTTTTCCTAAAAGGGTTAACAGCGCACCTTTGAAGTGCTGCTTTGACATTCGTCTGCTGTCTTTCAAATTTGTGGTTTTTTGTTTGTTTTATATTTACGAAGCAGGCATTATTAAATAATAAAAGATAAATTAATCTGAGGAAGAAAGAAAAGACTAAATTTTAGGCCATTCGCTTACTAGCAGGATGGTCTGTAACTGTGCAACCTGGGTAATCGGTTTCCAGCCTAGCTTAGAAGCTGTTCAACCTTTCTGAGTGGTGATGTAAAGGTCACAAACACAGTAGGAAGGAAGCCATTTTGCTTTTGTCCTCCACACTAGAAATAATATAACCAGTTAATACAATAAATCACATGGTTAAGCATTAATAAAGCAAATAGCATTAAGGACTAATCCTGTGAGCACATACGATACACTTTAATTATTTTCCTAGCATTCGCAGGTATGAAACTTATCCTTTGCTTTTATTCGCGGCGTGTGTGTTACTTGAATGCGCCTTGTTCGTACTTGTTGATGCCTTAATCCTTGTTAATAAAGCTCCTTTAGGGCTGGTAAGTAAGCTTGGGCGGTGTTTGTAGGTTTCAGAATTTATTGTTAATTCTAGTACAGATTAATGTTTATTTTAGATGTTTTTCGGGGAATCAAATGCTTTCAAATCATTTGGAGCCATACCAGTGCTCTTTGTTATAGGCTACGCTAATATAAGAATGAAAGAAAAGACAGCTGTCCGAACTGCGACTCGAACACAGGACTTTCTGCTTACATGTCTGGTGCACTACCAAGTGTGCTAGAATCGGGCCTATTATCTTTTTCTTTCTTATTTTTTTATCTTTTGGTCTCACCAGGTGTGTCGTTAAAAATAAGTTAAAATTGCTGTCTTGGGATTTCTTGCGTGTTAAAATTCCTGCAGATCTGAGTAGTGTGAAAGAATGTCGGGATAATTTTATCAGCTATGAAATCTCTACTGATCTGGATAACATTCCCCCTCCGCCACCCATGGTCAGAAGCATCTCCATTCGAATCCTAGTTTTTCCCTTATCTTTTAGAAGCATTTTTTTGTTTCTAAAACGCGTAGTAAGGTTTAGAATTCATCGAGTTCATCAGTAGGAACATTAGGTGCTTTAGATGACATAAACCTCGAAAAAATAATTAACTTGATTTGCGCTGGTAATACATAACGGGGCTCTGGTCCATAATCCTCACGACTCAAAATCCCCACACCAAAATCCCCACAGGCACAGAATCCCCACAACTTAAAATCCCCACAGGTACAGAATCTCCACAACTCAAAATCCCCACAAGTACAGAATTCCCACAACTCAAAATCCCCACAGGTACAGAATCCCCACAACTCAAAATCCCCACATGTACAAAATCCCCACAACTCAAAATCCCCACAGGTACATAATGAGGGAAAGGAAAAAATACCGGATGCAGATTTGTGTAATTGGTGGAAGAAGAGGTACGAACAGCGCCCCTCGTTAGTTTTTGTCAAGGGTTACAAAAAACCTAACTGCACGACAGTACGACTGGCAGATCAAGTCGCGTAGCTCGACTGTATCCTCCAAATTTCCGGCCAGTGTGTGAACAGGTTAAGTTGGGTCTACCACGAACCCAAACTATGTAGAAGCTTGGCATAGGAGGATTAACTTTGTAATTGGGCGTCAACATGTCGGCATTTACACTATCATACAGCATCTACGCACAGAACAACTAACAGTCAACGGTAGAAAGGAAGACATTATAAGGGGGGGGGGGGGCAAATTGAGGCTTAATGGTGCGTCGACAACGTGGTCATTAGCGCCAACCTCATAAGGCGCTCTATAGGGACATTATAAGGTGGTCTTCCACACTTATTAAGAATAAGCAGGTAGAAAGAGAGACGAGAATAGCTACAATTGCTGCAGATCGCCAAAACCGTCCCCCACTAGACATAGCGCACAACATCTCCGTGTAGATTTTTTATCTTTACCTATATGTTATCTATACGCTTGCTTTTTTAATTTACTGTATTGTAAATCTGGGAGAGGGGGGGGGGCAAAAAACTAAGGAGGGGTGCTGTTCGTTCCTGTTCCACCACCAAATACACAAACCTTCATTCGATATTCAATATTTTTCCTTTTCTCTCCAGGGGATTGTGTACCTGTGGAGATTTTGAGTTGTGGGGATTTGGTACCAGTGGGGATTTTGAGTTGTGGGGATTTTGTACCTGTGGAGATTTTGAGTTGTGGGGATTTTGTACCTGTGGGGATTTTGAGTTGTGGGGATTCCGTACCTGTGGGGATTCTGAGTTGTGGGGATTGTGTACCTATGGAGATTTTGAGTTGTGGGGATTCTGTACCTGTGGGGATTTTGAGTTGTGTGGATTGTGTACCTGTGGAGATTTTGATTTGTGGGAATTTTGTACCTGTGGGGATTTTGAGTTGTAGGGGTTTTGTACCTGTGGGGATTTTGAGTTGTGGGGATTCCGTACCTGTGGGGAT
>JAHWFP010214119.1:35647-47567 GCA_023313725.1 Lithobius niger | reverse complement strand
GTACCTGTGGGGATTTTGAGTTGTGGGGATTCCGTACCTGTGGGGATTTTTAATCGTGGGAATTTTAATTGTGGGGATTGTGAATGGCTCTCCATAATGGCTATACGTCAATTATTCTGAAAACATATTTATATTGTAAGTCAGACATGACGAAGCCAACGAAGATATTTGTAATGACTCTGAGAGTGCCATTAAAGGTCATCCACATTCTACTCCTAAACGATACAAGAGAAGGCAAAGAATGGAATTACAAAGTTATATTTGAGCATGAAACAATATAAATTACGAAAAGATTGAAAATGAGAGCATAATAATTACAGGAATTATGAGCGAAACAACAGACGACTTTTAGAGCATGCCACCAGCCCTAAGGGAAAATAACTAAGTTCCAGTGCGCACTGTGAACCTTGTGAGTTGGTCTCCTTAGCACTGTGAGCAAGGCATTCCAGCAATGATACACCAAAGATGGATCGAATCCCACTACCGACTAAGTTAACAAAATTCTAAAATTCGTGTGATGATTAAAGAATAAACTTGAGTCTTTTCTGAATGTTTTTACTGCCACACAGTGTAGCTTAGAGAATTTCTAAGAAAACAGGATTGCCACCCAAATCCAGCATGTTCAGGGTTCTTCCCGCACCAATCGATGAGACAAATTTCAGTTTGCAGTTACGTGTGACTTGCTACGGAAAAAGTCAGGGAACGGGGCAGATTCGGTTTTAAGTCTTCGTAATAAGCCATCATTCACAAAGCAAGCAAGCGTTTGGCTACGATTCGATGTACGTTCACACCTGACGATGTTAAATTATTAAACTGGGGTTTTAAAGTGTTTGTACAACCATCCTGAAACACACGAGTTCTGTTTGGTCAACCCATACTTATTGGGAAATATTGATAACGTTGAATCTGTTTCCCCAAATTTCACCAACTAGCTGTTTGGAATGAAAAATAAATTCCGTTTTCAAATTCCGTGTGGTCACCTTGATTTCCGGGCTGATTGTTTTTTTTTTTTTACCCTGCGTGAAGGTTACCAAACTTTGTAGAAAGTTTTTATTTTAGAGAGTTTAGAGAGTTGTAGACAGTTTTTGTTTGGAACTCTACATGGTGATGTTGTTGAGGCATCCTCACTTGCTGTTTTTAAAGTTAAACTTAAAAAATGTGACCCTCAACAAATTTTTAAGACGGTCCTTCTGGCATTACCGGACTCTGGTAAATTTTCTTTTTTAGATTCTTCTTCTTTAGTTTTTTTTACCCTTGTTTTTAACCTGTGAAATACCGTCAGCCACTTTACTGTGTGTTAAACTGGGCTGAATGTTAGCAACACTTTGGCGTCCTTTGGTGTCCGAATTCGTTTGGCCCTGGTCATTTGACGTCCTTCTTTTGAGACGCGACAAATAAATAAATATTATACAACACAGAAATTTTTCAGTAAGTCCCACTTTACAGTAATCCGAGACTTGGGTGATCGACCACACTTATTGTCTTCTACTGCTTGATGGTATGCTACATGCTACGTAACACAAAATGCTCGCTTGCAGTATGAGTGGTCACGTTCTCCGCCATTCCCTTAGCTTCACTGAAATACGTTGCAGTTTCACCCAGTAGTACAGTAGCTTTTTGACGCGCACCCATCGTTAGCCATGGCGCCAGAAGGAGAGAGGGTCAATTTTGCTAGGTAAATCCTATCGGAAATCCTAGGTTCTTTTACATGCCACAATCGGCATGAGAACGAGACATCACAGGGCCCTTCTCTGCCCGAAAATGCCAGGGGTGGTTGAGGTCGGATTCGAGCCCGGTATCTATCTCTAGCAGAGGAGACGGTCATGCTAACCATCAGGCCACCTTGCCCCACCACCCAGTACTACAGTAAAATTCCTATTCCCACTTGACGCATCAGAGCTTACTTCCCGGGTAATTTTCGTTAAATGTTTCTAATTTAGAATGCGCCATGTTCAGAGCCATTTCATCTCTTATTACCACACTTTTTCATTGTTGTAAGTGTGCATTGTAAATCCCGTAACCTAACCACTTCCAACAATGGTAAGCGTGCTCACCATTGTTGCAATAAAGGTGGGTGACATATACTGCATACTTATACCGCACACTTATAGCGCACACTTTTGTTGATGTGATAAGATAACTAAAGTTTCAAGGTAAATTATTGCTCTTTCTTGTACTCCTACAATCTACATATTACTCTAACTGCGTTTCTGACATACGTCTGGCTCTGCCGAAATCCCGATTTCTTTCAGATTAAACACATAAGCGACCCAGCTATTACTTGATAACAAATGAAACAATGAATGTACCATCGTCGTTGTTAATCTATGATGGCCGCCGTTTCGAAATTATGCCTAACCATCGTCCGATTTCCTTCAAATTGGGAACGGAGACGAAATAGTTGATTCAAATTGAAACAGTTTATGTACGATAATCACTAATAATTGCAAATGGCAGCCATGCCCAAATCCAACGACGTTTGTGACGAACCAAATAACAGCTAGGCCTGCCCCCCCCCCCCCACCAACGACCGCCTTACTTCGCACCAACATCTACTCTTAAAAATGATTTAGGTTAGGGGTTTGAATAATATCTCTGTAATGTGTGGTGCAGTGGCAACCCGGAACATTGCACTGTGACTGAGGTTGGCGCTAATGACCAAGCTGTCGACGCGCCATTAAGCCTCAATCCCCCCCCCCTCTTAAAAATGAGCAAATCTCGTGCAACCCTCATGATCCCAAAGAATACGCTCTTCCAAAGTTTGCTCAAAGCGGCGCTAAAGGAGCTTTCGTAAATCGGGGGGGGGTGGGGGGGTTGATCACCAAACGTGTTACCATCTGTTATGAGGGAGGGGGAGGGTATGGCGACATGCTACGTAACACAAACTAACTTTCGCAAATTTATTTTTCGCGTAATTCTTTTCAACTAGGCTATGTAAATTCTTACATTTTTTACATTGTAAATTATTTTTCTAACTTAATTTTTTTTCTGGTCCTTACACCCCTAGATATGTGTACAGCCTACAACCACGGATTCATAAAAAAAACTGTACAGTTGTTTATTTTTTTTTGGGGGGGGGGAAAAACCCCCCCCCCCCCCCCCCCCGGGGCCGGGGGGGTCACGCCAAGTGTTACACCGCCGTTACACGTAGAGAGGGGGCCCTAAATTGCTAGAACAAAGCGTTACGTAAATTATGAATGCTCCCTAATGGTGCAATAAATGCTGACAAATCATTAAATAACTCCTGTCAAAGCGATGTAAAGTATGGTAATAAAACAGTTATAACATGGATTTTTGCAAAAATGGACCGCTATAAGTGATTTAATGCACACTTTTGGTGAAGCGACGTCCTCGGAGTTGTATAACATCCTCGGGGGGCTTCGCCCCTCGGACGATTCCACAGCTCCTCGTACGTCGCTTCACCAAAAGTGTGCATTAAATCACTTATACCGGCCCATTGTTGCAAAATTCATGCTATAACCATTACTTATTTGCATAATACGTTGCGTGTTGTAACCTTTGAATTACGCCCTTAATTGTTTCCCTGAATTTGTGTAGTTTTCACAAGCTCTTACCTTGTGTCTGTCTGCTAAGTTCTTTGGTGGAAGTTATACTTGTATCTCACTGAGTAGTGATGCTAAACGGGAATCAGCTAGGTATGACCATTCGTTCATGTACGCGTAAACCCGTAGTGACACCAACCAGCTCAATTATTTTGTCGGTAACCATGACCCTTTCGAAAGAGAAGAACTATGAACTATTTCTTTTACCCAGCATGTTCGATGTTTGGAATTTTTGCATAACCGAATGCGTTAGTCATTTTTGCAGATGACACCCTTTCACCGAAGTTGAAGTTTAACCAAGAACTATCAACCCAATGGCAGTCGTGCACTTTATATCATTATTTTGTTGCATTTAAAATAGATAACTGAACAAATAAATAATAAATAAATAGTCTTCTTACTATACCTTCATTTCTTTTCATCTAACTATATAACAGCAGGAGCCTATAAATGCATACGATTCTGTAGAACGTAGTAGTGTCTATGCTGCAATATCGCTTCTTATCCAATCCCTATCAGTAGGCTATCTGTGGGAGAAAAAGTGTGGGTTTCATTTCTTGGCTTCAGACCAGTGATTCAACATTGCAAAGTCGTATTTACCAAGCAATGCTAAAAGGCGTCACTTTTCTGGCACACGCATTAACTGGGGCTGAGCCAAGAGGCATGACAATTAGTTTCTACTCCAGTCGGCCATGGATTGAAGGAATTATCTACTTCCATGCTTCAAAGGGTGATAAATGCTACTTCACACGAAATTGCCGCATAACAGTGTATTTTCAACGCCAGCCATCCATGAAAATAACTTTGACCAGTCGTTCCACAACTGTCCTCATGAAATGAAAATTTCCAACTTGCATAATACGTACTAGTTATACTGCAGTTTAGTGCGGCAGCCGGCACAAAAACCTAAAAGAATAGTCTGCACAAAATGTTTTTGCGCAGAGATGTTCTACAATATGTCCCTACTCCAAACATAATGATGTCACCTTGGCATCCTAGGGAAATTCAGATAGCGTCCAAAAAGGCGACGAAAATCGTTTTTTTTGCTTCTAGCATCTAAACCGTTCATCCGATTGAAAATTTATCGGTTACCAATTATGTTTAGAATAAAATTTACGTCAAAAAGGTTCTATTAATTTTTTTAGTAAAATTATTCCTTCCTGCCGAAAATCGTTATTCAAGTTATTTTAGGCCGTTAACACGTTACATATACGAATCGTGACTTTAAACAGCTGTAGTGCCCGTTCTAATTCGGATAAATGAACGCCATTAGGCTTAGATGAAAGATGAATATATATATTTTCCAACAAAGTCAATTTAAGCGATTTATACCAATTAGGAGCGAAGCTACGGCATTTTACATACGTTGTAGCACATGTTCCATCTTTAAACTGCTGCACCACCCGTTCTAATGCGGTTAAGTGGACGTGATTAGGCTTAGATGAAGATGTACATTTTCCAACAAGGGCAATTAAAACGATTAATATTAATTAGAAGCTAAGCTACGGCAGTTTAAAGATGGAACTTGTGGTAAAATAGTGCAAAATGCACAGCGTTACGCTGTCAAAAAACTATCGTATAGCTTAGCTCAAATCATTTTAATTACCCTTGTTGGAAGTCGTCTAAGCCTAATCACGTCCATTTGTCCGAAACAGAACGGGTGGTGCAGCAGTTTAAAGAAAGAACTTGTGCCTTTCGTCCTATTTTACCACAAGTTCCGTCTTTAAACTGCTGCACCACCCGTTTTAATTCGGATAAATCGACGTGATTAGGCTTAGACGAATTCCAACAAGGGTAATTAAAGTGATTTATATCAATGAGGAGATAAGCTACGATAGTTTTTCTACAGTGTAACGCTGTGCATTTTGCGCTATTTTACCACAAGTTCCATCTTTAAACTGCCGTAGCTTAGCTTATAATTAATATAAATCGTTTTAATTGCCCTTGTTGGAAAACATACATCTTCATCTTTCATCCAAGTCTAATCACGTCCACTTATCCGAATTAGAACGGGTGGTGCAGTAGTTTAAAGATGGACCATGTGGTAAAATAGAGCGTAGTTAAAGTACATTGCTACAACGTATGTAAACTACCGCAGATTAGCTCCTACTTAATATAAATCGCTTTAATTACTTTTGTTGGAAAATATACATCTTAATCTTTCATATAAGCCTAATCACGTCCATTTATTCGACTTAGAACGGGTACTGCAGCTGTTTAAAGATGGAACTTGTGGCAAATTAGAGCGAAAAAGCACAGTGCTATAACATAGGTAAACTGCCGTAGCTTAGTCCCTAATTAATATAAATCATTTTAATTACCCTCGTTGGAAAATGTACATCTTCATCTTTCATCTAAGCCTAATCACGTCAATTTATCCAAATTAAAACTGGTGATGCAGCAGTTTAAAGATGGAACATGTGGTAACATAGAGCGAAAAGTACAGTGCTACAACGTATGTAAACTGCCAAGCGTATAAATCGTTTCAATTACCCTTGTTGGAAATTATACATCTTCGTCTTTCATCTAAGGCTAATAACGTCCATTTATCCGAATTAGAACGGGTACTGCAGCTGTTTAAAGTCAGGAATTGTATATGCAACTTGCATTAACGGCCTAAAATAACTTAGATAACGAATTTCAGCTAGAAGGATTAATTTTTTTTAAAAATATAAATGGAAACTTTTTTAAGGAAATTTTATTCTAAACATAATTGCTAACCGGTTAATTTTCAATCGGATGAACGGAATAGACGCTAGAAGCAAAAAATCGTTTTGTGGTCACCATTTTGGACGGTATCTTGAATTCCCCTCGGGTACCAAGGTGGCATCATTATGTTTTGGAGTAGGGGCATATTGTAGAACATCTATGCGCAAAAACATTTTGTGCAGACAGTTTTTTTAGGTTAGGCCAAAAATCAGCATTTGGCAACTGGACTAGTTGTTTCTCGCTTAAATTCATAATTCCTATTAGCGCGAAATAATGAAATGTACAAATTGTTGTCGAATGCGCTCACTTGTTTGTTTAGTGTTTATAGGAATGGTATTTTCTACCGCCGGCTCGATGAATTAAGTAGTTTTGTTTCCCCAACAATCCATCACAAACTTACCGAACGAAACTGGCCCTGAAAGCAGACGAATTTAAAGTTCTAAGGACGAACATTAATTCCTGTCAGGGCGCTTCAACCGAAGTAAGTACGTGTTTAATGAAAATATTGTTTCTTAGATTCAAAACAAAATATGATCCGTAACATTACTAAGCGTTACGACTATGATTATTAACGTGTTTTCAACTATATTTACGATTAATTTAAGTACTTCATATTTTACGTATAGAGTGAAGTTTTCTCTACCGCCATGCTTTGCAAAGTATAGCGGTGATTAGGCCTAGCGGCGTAACGGGCTTCGGTGGAAAGTTAAAAGCTGGTTGTTCTTTTGTCACCATGGTAACCAAAGATTAAACGTTCATCGCTGGGAAACCAAATAACCATTGGTTATTTAAATAATCACTTTACCATCAGGTACATCGTATAAGTTTACAAATTGGTTAGGCCTACCAAGGCAGTTCTTTCATACTTTCGTTATGCGGTATAGGTCAGGATTAGACAAGTCGGTGGGAAAAACAAAATGGAGGAACGAAGCTGACAGTTAACACTGATATACAGGTTTTGAACTTTGGTTTAACGCTTTTTCACGTCAATTTGACACTTTTGTACTTTGATTTAACACTTTTGCACTTGAAATTAAAGCATTGAAATAACTAATTTCTTTTTATTTGCTGTAAAGAATGTGAAATTATATAAAATATACTCACAGAAAAATTTTTACTAGCTGCCACTGTAATGTAATTTTGCTGCGACGCTCCCGAAACTCTAAGAAATATCATACGGCGTTTTAAATAAATGACGATTAAGAGAGGCGTTTGAAGCGAATGACGACTGCTTTGGAGATACTAGCTGGTTTATGCAGTGTAGGCTTGTGTGAGAGGCTTTCACTCCACAGGACAAACGACTCACAGCTGGGTTTTCTAACGTCTTTAGTGCACATATTCATAACAAGTCTTGCTGAAACCTTCGTACACCTGTGGTCACTGGCTTGAATTGAATTTGAATTTATTACAGGTTTTGAACTTTAGTTTAACGCTTTTGCACGTCAATTTGACACTTTTGTACTTGGATTTAACACTTTTGTACTTCAATTTAACGTTAGTGGATTTCAACTTAACACTCTTGTCTTTGGATTTAACACACTTGCACTTGAATTTAACACTTTTGCACTTGAAATTAAAGCAGTGAAATACACCTATACAGAAACTTTTACTAATTGTTACTGTAATGTAATTTCGCTGCAACGCTCCCGAAGCTCTACGAAATATCCTACGGCGCTTTAAATAAATGACAGTTAAGAGCGGTGTTTGAGTGAAAACGAAAGTGAAATGACGTTTGCTTTGGAGATACTAGCTGGTTTATGCAAAGACCAAGAGATTGAGTGATGATTCACAAGGATATTTGGCCCCTGGTGTTAGAAATCTTGACAGAGTATGTATTCGACGTACGTACGGCAGCTATAGAATTGAATTGAATTTTATTAGAGCTGTGGCCTTCAGCCAAGCGCTTTGTACAAACTACAAAACCACAAAACAACAACTAAACAATTACCGCATCAACACTTACAAAGCTAAACGTTACGCCGCTATAGAGCAAGTAGTACCATGAGTTATCACACGTATAGTGTGATAGTATATAAGTCCATGGTAGTACTAAACAATGAGCCTGCCAGGAAAGCCACGGACCGATGACGAAGAGTCGCAAGGGGCAGCTATTCAAAAACATCTAATGAATCGAAATCATTGTTGAGCTTGTAGCTGACGAAAGAATTCACAATGAGGAACTGTATACATTTAACAACATTAGGAAGAAAAGTAAATAATACGAAAATATCACTACTGTTTTTTTTTAATGTCACCTGCATTTTTACAGTATTATAGATGGCAGACATTCACAAAATTAGTAAAGACACTGTTTTCTCGAAAGGAGAACTGAGTGAGAAAACCTAAAAAAAAAAGGAGGCCGGAAGCCAATATTTACACAAGCATAAACTAGGCAGATAAAAAATTACGTGGAAGCATACAATGAGAAGCGCCTCGTACATATACAAGAGTAAGGGTGCGCAAGCCGCCACAGCTTGCCTAGGACGCACACCTCCCAGTGTTATCGTAAGCGGCAGCGTCTGCTTGTGAGCGCACGAATACAGTGGTTGGTTGTAAGAAGCCACGAAGTTTCGAGCAAGACTTGTTATGAATATGTGCACTAAAGACGTTCGAATACCCAACTGTGAGTCGTTTGTCCTGTGGAGTGAAAGCCTCTCACACAAGCCTACGCTCCCTAAACCAGCTAGCATCTCCAAAACAGTCGTCATTCGCTTTCGTTTTCGCTTCAAACGCCGCTCTTAATCGTCATTTATTTACAGCGCCATACGATATTTCGTAGAGTTTCGTGAGCGTTGCAGCGAAATGAGTATATTTTGTATAATTTCACATTCTTTCAACAAATAAAAAAAGAATCAGTTGTTTCACTGCTTTAATTTCAAGTGCAAAAGTTTTAAATTCAAGTGCAAGTGTGTTAAATCCAAAGACAAGAGTGTTAATTTGAAATCCACTAACGTTAAATTGAGTATACAAAAGTGTTAAATCCAAGTACAAAAGTGTCAAATTGACGTGCAAAAGCGTTAAACCAAAGTTCAAAACCTGTACAACTGAAAATCGACCCGAGGCCATGCATCCCGCACTAGGGTACAATCACTGCAATTACACACACCAATCTGCAGCCTGATCAACCAACCTTGTGGTCACTGGCTTCTCACAACCAACAACTATATTCGCGCGCTCACAAGCAGACGCTGCCACTTACAATAACACTGGGAGGTGAGTGCCCAAGGCAAGCAGTGGCGGGTTGCGTCCCCCCCCCCCCCCACACACTGGTATGCGTCCAAGGTGCTTAGTTATTGCATGCTTCCACGTAATTTATTATATGTCTAATTTATGCACGTGTAAATATTGGCTTACGGCCTCCTTTTTTTTTAGGTTTTTCCACTCGGTTCTCCTTTCGAGAAAACAGTGTTTTTGCTAACTTTGTAGATGTCTGCCACCTATAATACTGTAAAAATGCAGTGCATAGACTTTAAAAAAATGTATTTTTGTATTATTTACTTTTTTCCTAATGTTGTTATGTATGCAGTTGCTCTTTCGTCAGCTACGAGCTCGACAATAATTTTGATTTTTGATTCATTTGATGTTTTTGAAGAGCTGACCCTTGCGACTCGTCGTCGTCGGTCCGTAGCGTCCGTAGTACTACTTGCTAGCTGCCGTACGTACTGTACGTCAAATTCACTAATATATTGCTGTCAAGATTTCTAACATACGTTTCGCCACCCCACTATTGGCCAAGTATCCTTGTGAATCATCACTCACTCTCTTGGCTTTAGCATAAACCAGCTTTTATCTCCAAAATAGCTTTTATCTTCATTTCACTTTCGTTTTCGCTTCAAACGCCGCTCTTTATCGTCATTTATTTACAGCGCCATAGGATATTTCGAAAGGTTTTGAGCGTAGCAGCGAAATTGCATTACAGTAGGGCTAGCAATTAGTAAAAATTTCCGTATAAGCGTATTTCGTATAATTTCACATTCTTTACAGCGAATAAAAAAATTAGTTACTTCAATGCTTTAATTTCAAGTGAAAAATGTTAAATTCAAGTGCAAGTGTGTTAAATCCAAAGGCAAGAGTGTTAATTTGAAATCCACTAACGTTAAATTGAAGTACAAAAGTGTCAAATTGACGTGCAAAAGTGTTAAACCAAAGTTCAAAACCTGTAATACGCGGTGCTCGTTTTATCCATGGTGATATATGCTTGGTTGGCTGTTGGCTGCCTTTTACGATCTTTCCATTGGTTAATTGCCGTTAGAAAATTATGAAGATATATTCTCTTTCTAAAAACTCAAGATTAGACTGTAGGCTGTGTTCCGGGATCAGTTCATCTTAGGCATAAACACACGAAGTCCATTTACAGTGTATTAAAGAATCTCTATGTTAGTGCTTTGCTATACAAGTTTTAAATTACTGAGAGATGTTCAATTTGTTGCACTGTAGGTTATCGAGTTAAAGAGTGCTTCAAGATGCTGTCTTCAATAACGTTGATCCTCTTCCTTGGACTAGCCATACCTTCACTTTCTGCACCTGTTCGCGGTACTGTAAGTAATGAAATTATTAGAATAAACCTTATGGAAAACAAGTTTGATTCGGGTTTAGACGGTATTAGCATTAACTTCGATCCTAATTTCTACTCCCAGCTAAAAAAAAAAAATCTGCAGAAGAGCCGCAGAAAATTTTACTTTCTACAGAAAAACTTTAGAATTCTGTAGAAAATCTGTAGTTTCAGCAAAGTGAAGATAAAATCTGCAGAATTTCTGAAGTTTTCATTCTGAGAGCTTGGTAGACACGAAGCATGGTTCACTTTCAAATATGAGTAAAATATACGCAACAGGGACGTCGTACTTGGGAGAAGGAAGAGTGTCAAAGATCAAATGACTTAACCTCGCTTTTGCAGGTTTTAAACTTTGCTTTGGCAGTTTTGCAATTTTATTTAACACTTCTGTACTTTGATTTTAACATAGTTGCAGTTGAATTTAACAATGAAAAATATTGCCGTAATCTATACGTACGGATTTGTAACATTACATTACAATCTGAATTATTTCTATTACGACGTACCAACTAAACACTTTAACACGGAATTGCCGTACTGGGGAGCTCCACTATAGTTTGTTCCACATTATGTTTTCAGTAAACTGACTGGATGACGACTCGTTTCCTTGCAATGCGAGTGCAAAAACATGCGTATATCACACTTGTAGACTCAACAAGTTACCGTTAAAGTTTACGAATGGGATGTTTACGGACTTTTTGCACTCGTAGTGGAAGAAAACGTGGCGTCATACAGTCAGTTTTCTGAAAACATAATGTGGAACAAAGTATAGCAGCAGAAGGACAGATGCAAAAAAGAAATCCATAGCAAAAAGAGGAGCGAATATTTTAATAACTGACTAACGAGGAGCACATACATACACGCGTTGGGAGGTGCTTACAAACGATTGAAAACGTTGATTCGTAGATAAACTATTGGCCAGAATAGTTCCCATAGCCGCTGAAGGGCTACCATGCTCCTTCAGCGGACATGGGAACTATTCTGGCCAATTTCTGGACAATCCTTCGTCCCCTACGATGATCGGAGGTTTCCGGGATCGAATCCCCGGGTTGGCTCCTCCCTTTACCAGATATTTCTTCTTCTCTAAAAAGTCTGG
>JAHWFP010214119.1:20102-30647 GCA_023313725.1 Lithobius niger | reverse complement strand
ATAAATGGGGTATAAATTGTTCACTTTGTGCGAAAAGTATGAAAGTTTCTACGATGCACATAAAGAGTAACTGAAACGAATAGCCATGATAGAGAGTTCAAAACCGTCTCCCCCCCCCCCCTCAATGACTGTCCAATAAACTCAACAATTGTTCAGTTCTGGAGAAAATAATTCTCTGCCGAGTAAGAATTAACGTGAAAATAACGATACTAATATAAATTTTTTGCGGTGTATGAATTTATATTCTAACTCCTAAATTTCGTTAACAAATTTCTTTCAAATCAAATAAAAGTACAGACTTAAAGTAAGGTAAATAAAAATCGGTAAGTAAAAGTAAGTAAGTAAAATAATAAAAATTACATTACTTTGAAATTGAAATAAATGTAACTTTCCTCAAAGCTCAATTTCTGTGCAGAAATTTTCAACATTCAAAAACTAAATTTTCAGTTATGAACTGTAAATCATCGACGAATACTGTAAATTTACTGCACAAATCATGAAACAACTAACGAAATGTTATGTCAACTTAATGAAAAAATTTGCAGAGAAAATTCGTGTTAACTGGATTGTTAAATAAGGTTTTGTAAACATTTCAGGATGTTGTTTATTTGTCAGTGCCTAATGCAAAGTACACAAGTTCGTGTGCAAATGTTAAAGTGTATTTTCTTAGTTTGATAAATTTTATTTCTCATTTTCTCCATACGTTTATCCTTAATTTTAAAGAAGTTATTTTTAATTACCTTGTAATTAAAAAATATGTGATTCTCTTAAGAAATGTGTATCCTCTCTTACTTCTTAATTTTTGAAAACTCGTTTCTCTCCAGCACCTTTCCATCATACTGGAAAGATGCTAACGTTGCCCCTGCCCATAAGAAGGGATCGTCCCATGACGGTAATAACTACTAAGCAATCAGTTTACTTAGAGTTGTTCCTAAAAGTCTTGAGTGCCTCATTTGGGACTCTATTGTGGCTGTTTGCAAGGACCTTAATACTGATTTCACCAACTAACACAGTATTCTGTCAGGTCGCTCCTGCCAGACAAACTCGTTAGACTTACAACAGTCTCACCTTCTTACTGGATGCAGCTATCCCCTGTGACCTTGTTTTTGTGTTTGTTTACTATTCTAAGGCATTTGACTCTGTCTCACATACCAATCTGCTGCATAAACTCAGCCTTCTTAATCTTCCTGGTCCACTCATTGCCTGTATCAGTTCCCATCTTTATAACAGACGCCAGCATGTGAGCATGCATGGGTTGGGTTCCAGTCAGCTCGGGTGTCCCTCAGGGCTAAGTCTTGGGTCCACTTCTCTTTAATCATTTTGTCAGTGATCTTCCTCTTCATATCATATCCTTTAATCGGAGTTTTGCCAACGACTTGAAACTGTTATCCCCTTCCACCCAACACATGATCCTGCAAAACGACATCAATAACATTTTCGACTGGAAAATTGAAAGCAGCCTTCTCCTAGACCCCGACAAATACGTCACTCTTTATTTTGGGCACCATAATCCTTTCTTTTCTTACCACCTAAACCACAGAATCATTTCTGCGACAATCTCTCACCTTGATCTTGGCATCTTGGTCGACACCTTGATCTTGGCATCTTGGTCGACACCTCCCTTAAATCCCTTTCCAACGTCGACAGTATCATTTCCAGAGTTTCATTCTCCAAAGTTTCTCCCGTGTCAAACCTTCTCTTTTCACCATGCTTTGCAAAGTTTTTCTTAGACTTGTGATAGAGTATTTCTCTCAGATTTCTCGTCCCTGTTATGCTTCCTTTCTGGCTCGCCTGGAAACCTGTCAGCACCGGCTCACTAAGTGGTGTAAGCAACTCAATTCTACCCGTACCACTAACTGCTTAAGCAACTTTCCCTTGTTTCGGTCAACACTATGTTCCTCAGAGGTGATCTTAGGGCGCGTTTACGCAGCGACTCGCCTTTGCATTCTCGCAGCTAGAACTCAATCGCGATGGCAAAGGTGATATTGCCATGGTAACAGCGCTAAATGGATTAGCTAAATCCGACATCGTTTGTAAATACTTGCAGTCTTATAATCCGTGCCAATAATATAAAGAATTCCTTATGACGAAAAAATTTTCCCAAACGCTTCTGAACTCACGTTATTTGTTGTTTTCGTTGTGAGGCGGCAGACATAAAACCGCCGCTATGTTGGAATTTGAGGTGATTTCTAGCTTCTAGCTGCGAGAATGCAAAAACGAGTGGTTGCGTAAACCCGGCCTTATTCTGACATATCATATCGTTCTCCACGTAATTGACATCACCATCTCTGATTTTTTCTGTTACTCTGCCTCCAACACCACAGGTCACCATTTCAAACTCGAGGCTGACGTGGTCTCTGCGCATTCGCTGATCTCCTTTAAACGCCGTTTGGACCTGTTTTTTTCGTAATTCTTGGTTGGGGCTTGAGTGCATAACTGCATATAGATTTTGAGCTGGCACCGACTTTATTCTATTCTATTCTATAAATACTTAGTTGACCTATACATTAAAATTTACTAACTTACTGAAAGCATCATTTATGTTAAGCACGAATATGCTAGCAATTACAATTTTGGTGCTTTATTTTTTATTTTCTGTAATCATTCAATAGGTGTAACTATTTTGTTGGCAAAGACATTCACTTCAATTGTATACCTCAACTATGATTGAAACCAAGCATACAAAAAATCATCAATTAATTTTTCTAAGTATATTTATTTAGATGGTAAATTTTAGGGAGGAGGGTTCGGACTTTTTCGACTATTTTTGACTTCAACATGTTCTTTAAAATTCAGTTTTTGGTCGATAGTTTAGCCTAAATATTTAATGTGCTTGGCAAATTATACACTCTTTCTGATTTTATCACATTTTATGTTGTCAGAATTGCGAAATGCTATGTTTACTTGTTCATCTGTCTTATCTTTATTATGAAAACGATTTCTTTAGGTGGTGTTAACCCATTTGCGTATTGGTCATACCAACCTTCCTCAATGCTTCCTTTTGATGGGGGGGGGGGGGATCTCTCCCGAATGTCATTAGTGGCGCCGGCCATTTACGGTTCATCAAGAATTATTGTTGAATATCACCGCATTGATGATGTTCAGTCATTTCTCACCTTCCGCTAGACATCACCTTCATTGGGTAATAAGTCTGTCCACCTGTCCGGGATTTTTTAATTTTTTCAAGAGGTACAAGAATAGGGGAGGATATTTGGGTATTTGTTTAACATCTCTCTAATGTGTGGCACCGTGACAACCCCGACCACTGCACTGCGACTGAGGTTGGTGCTAATGATAACCTGGCTGTCGACGCCCCATAAAGCCTCAATCTTCACCCCCCCCCCGATTCCTTTAGTTTTTGATTTGCTGACGTGCAGTCCAATTCTGCAAAAGAGCAAAAATAGAAAAGGCCCCAGCATGGGTCAGAGTCATTCGCTAAAGGAGCAGTGAAGAAATCAAAAGTCAGCACTGTTTGCATCATTAACTTTTTTCTGCATTGTTAATAATTCTCATCATCGTCCTCTCCCACTCTACACTGTGCCCACAGTATAACTGAAATTACACATTAGAGCAAAATGATTACCAAGTAATTTATTTGTTTATCTAGCTGAAATCCCGTCAAAAATGACGGGTCCTAATGTTAACAGATTGAATATGAGCGAAAATTGTCTACTGAATAATGAAATTGAAATAGACCTAAAAACGAAATAGGCTTAACGACAAAAAGCCGAAAAACGAACTCGCAAGGTCCAAATACATCCCTCTATTAAATTTTAGAAAGATACGACGACGTGAGGCCTAAGTAGCGGCATAAGCCTAAATAAAACAGCAAAACTTAAGGCCCGGGCTTATTAGCCATTACACGGCTTACCCAAGTGGCATAGCAAGAAATTTGACTGAAATTGGGGAACAATAGGCTTAGATTGGGTTTGTGAAAAAAAAAAGGCTTAACAGCAAAAGGGCCCCCAGCACCCACCGTCCCAATTCCTCCTCTAATGACGCAGATTAGGTTTGGGGAAAAAAAGGGTTAATAGCAAAAGGGCCTCCTCTATTGACGCACAGCAACGGCAAATGGCATTGGCGTAGGTGCTGCTGGCGCCTCGGTGTGGCCAGTGTTGCCGGCACTGGATGTAGTTTTTGTTTGGTCGGGATTGCTAGCGAATTATATGTCAGATAAGAAGATGGTTTATGAAATTGCCTTACATACGATCTTCTCATTCTTTACGTTTAAGCTTGTGGCATTTTTTCTGAAGCCTGGTCTATCATGAAGCCCTCCCACACAATTTACACCTTACTTCGGTATGCTGCAGAAATTACACATTTCAGAGTTTGGTTGTTGGGTTTTTAAGCAGTATTTGGGTATAGCGGATTTCGTAATTTAGTAATAACAATGCAACGTACTAAATAAGTATGGAGTTCTCCTTGCCTAATATGCACGACACACGTTATTTCAGCTTAACCGACCAACGTTAGATTTTTTAGCCATTACAAATAAACGAATATTTTTATATTATTATTTACGTATGTTGGATAATATTAGTCGTACCGTAGCACTGACGCATTGTTCGTAAAGTTTGCGACGTTGGCGTATTTGTTCATAATAATAAATTTTTATTAAAATTCGTAATGAGTGTATAAGTTATGTTTTTATGTGTCTGATTTTTGGCATTATAGTATTAAAAAGGTATGATTTATTTTATTAACCCTGGAGAAAGCTAATGTTAGTAAGATTCAGCCTAGGGTGTCTGTGATAAACTCTCAACTTTGAGAGGTCATAAAGCCGTCAAAAGGGAACACATTTAAACCAAATTTGGAATCTAGCCTCGCCTAGTCAAAGCCTGTGTATACCCCAAATTTTTTTAATTCTTCTTCATCTGGTGATGTACCTTTCTTCTGTCCTCTCTACAGGACAAAGTACACCGCCTGAAATCATGGGAAGAGGGTCAAATCATGGCTTCCTAGGTGGGCATGTGCCTTTTCTAGAGTCTAACTGAAATAGTTATTTAGAAAAAAGCCATCACTTGCTAACTGAAACAATGCTATTTTGTTGATTAAAAAATTATTTTTCCTTCCTGTAACCAAATTCTCCAAACGAACAATGGGGAGCGTTCACAAATGACGTAACATTTTTTTCAAGCAATTTAGACCCCGCCTCCCGTTGTAACACCAGTGTAACACTTGGTATGACCTCCCCATACTTCATACTTCATACGTCATACTTCCCCCTCCCCCCTCATAACAGATGGTAACACTTTTGTCCCATGTTGAATGTTAATGCACATTGATTGGGCCGAAAGATAGCGTTCTGTGCAGGATCAGTTCTTAATGTTCCAAGCAGGAAAGGCGCCTGCATGACATTCAGTGTAGATATAAACTCTAACACCACATTGTTTGTGTATAATCACAACCACTGTTAGGTGTAGATAGGAATCCAACTATCTCCAGGTGAATGTACTGTGTTTCTAACCTACGTCTGCCACTGGAAAAATTCCGATATCTTTTATATTTTACACATAGACGAGCCAGCTATTAGTTGATATCAAATGAAACAATGCACCATCGTCGCTGTTAAACTGTAATAGCTGCCATCTTGAAATCAGGGCTATTTTAAAATTATGCTTATTATTTTTCGATTTCCTTCAACTTTAGAAGGGAGACGAAATAGTTGATAGCAAGTGGAACAGTAAATGTGCCATCGTCACTAATAATCTCTAATGGACACCATCTTGAAGTTGGGTGGCATTTTGAAAGTATGCTTATTATCGTCCGATTTCCTTCAAATTTAGAATGGAGACGAAATAATTGATACCAGTGAAACAGTGAATATGCCATCGACACTAGTAATCTCTAATGGTTACCATCGTGAAATCGTGTGCCATCGACATTATTAATCTGTAATGCACGCCAACCCTCTGCACACCCTGTGAGCAGAGCTATTAAAAAAAACCACACGACGGCCATCTTGCAATCAGATAACCATTTTGAAATTATGCTTATTATCATCCGATTTCCTTCAAATTTATATTGAAGACGATATAGTTGTTAACATTGAAACAATGAATGTGCCATCGACATTATTAATCTGTAATGCACGCCAACCCTCTGCGCACCCTGTGAGCAGAGCTATTAAAAAAAACCACACGACGGCCATCTTGCAATCAGGCAACCATTTTGAAATTATACTTATTAGTGCCTGATTTCCTTCAAACAAACAAATTTTAAACGTGAAAGCAAAAATAGAAAGGGAGTTATACTCCATATCTAGTTGGATGTATTGTGCGTTCTTCTTGTTGCAGGCAGTACTGTCAGCTGCACTGTTTTATAGTTCACTTGCAATTCTCAAAGTAACACATATTAATAAACAAAAACGGAACGTTAAATAAACGTTTAAACATAAAGTGAAACAGGAAACGTACACCAAACTATAGTTTGTTCCATATTATGTTTTCAGAAAACTGACTGAACTGACTGAATGACGACTCGTTTCCTTGCACTAAGAGTGCAAAAACATGCAGTTATCATACTTGTAGACTCAACAAAGGTACTGTTAGAGTTTACGAATGGGATGTTAACGGATTTTTTGCACTCGTAGTGGAAGAAAACGTGGCGTCATACAGTCAATTTTCTGAAAACATAATGTGGAACAAAGTATACCACTGGATCATTACATGGGTTTTTATAAGAGGATCTCTTAAAGTTTTTCGCCAAAAAGTATTCATTACTTTCCTATTTTTAAGGACGAAAGCAGCCACTAGGTAGTAAGAGTCTAATGCTTTACCAGCCTCTAGCTGACAAAATTTTACACCTAGACCCTGACTGTCTAAGCTTGTTCGTGTTCCTTCCACGTTTCAACTTTTAGACCCTTATTTTTCACATTTCATGTTCCGTTTTTGTTTATTAATTATATTTTGCACGGTGGTGACGTCACGCCAACACATCCCAATGCTAAAAGTGTAGCCATTATATACGGTTATTCTGAAAACCCACACACGTGACCGTGGGTTAATTTTGATAACCCACACTTTTTTGATAACCTAACACTTCTTCCGTGCTCTACACAACCCCTGCTCCAGCCGGGGTGACATGTGACATATAATGACCGACTTTGCAAACTACCGTACACAACACAAATTCAACCAGCAAACCCCATTGCAACCAACATAAATAGGCACATTTGCAACCTGCGATATTTATCGGACTAACACGAAAAAAAAAACCTCGAGTAGGCTACTATGCTACGCCCCCATCCATGAAGCAATGGTCCGACCCGGACGCGGCAACCTTTCGTTCCGACGGTACGAAAACTACGCTACTGACACTTCCTAATCACACCTACAAACCTACGAGACTCGAGCGAATAGCGCATTTTTATACGCTATATCTTATTTAAACTAATAAAGTAGAAAAAATACCGTTTTACCTTAAACATAAACGTCGGTGACTGAGACTGGATATAGGGACGTCCTCGCGAACGTGAGACTTTCGCGGACAGGAAGTTTAAACCGGAAGTTTAAGTTCAGGAACTTACGTCATGATTCACAAATAAAATTTCAAATAAATTTGTTTTACATCTCAAATAACTAGATGTGTTGACTCGACGTCACAGCTTAGCATTAAAATACATATCAGTGAGTCCTAGTCGATTTAACGGTTATAATTGCTCTTGAGCTCGAACGGGTAGTCCACTATCTTGGTGCTGGAGGGAAAAACTTGTGGGCTTTGCCCACTCGTGTTTCCCTCCACCCCCTCGATAGTGGACTAGCCGTTTCTCGCTCGCAAGCAATTATAACCGTTAAATCGACTAGGACTCACGTATATCTCTTACTTAAATCGCACGAATCAACGATCTCTACCACTCTCTCCAGACTGCGTAGTCCATCTTGTCAAATTACTAATATTACAATATTTGTGAGTTCTAGCAGCAGTAGACTGGCCAGATCGGCTGCTCGGCAATCGTTGAGTACCTGAGGGGCCCCAGGGACCCTGAGCCGAGGCGCAAGACCTGTGCATGTTTATGGAAGGACGTGGAAAAAGGGAAGTCAGCACATCACACGCGAAGCGGCTGTCCTATTCATTATTCAGACTGCGCAGCAGGCATCCTTCTTTTCGCTGTCGACTTCAGTGCATTCTTCGTGTTCTTATTTAGTACAAAATGTTTTTAAAATGTAGCATAACCAATTAGAATTAAATGAAAATCTTTTTTTTTTCATTGATTTGTTTCGTGTAAGGTTAATATATTTCAAAGAAATGTCTGGATTTACAATTTGCTAATGTATTGACAACCGGAGGGGGAGAGTGGAGCTTTTAATAGGCCTTATTGGGGGTGGGTTTAGTATCCGCTCTGACGGCCCTCAAGGGTCCCAGTCTGACAATGAGTTCTAAGTGTCGTAAATATCAATTTGATTGAAAAACGCATTTGCGAATCTCCTTTCGTTGTTGCTGATCCCCGCCTCCGTCCCCGCCCCCCAAGCCATGTGGATCTCCGTGCAACCTTTATCGCCCAAAAGCAACGTTTTATAACAGCACCGTTGTGGCTCTGTATGGCTCAGCGTGGCTTTAAGTTGTGTGACTTCAATGTATTGGTTAATAATAAACAATAATAATACTCTTGCAGTGTGCTGTAATTTCACATAATCTTTTCAGGCAAAGCTGCCAGAAGAACGTTTCTTCTTCACCGACGTAGTCAATGAAGTTGGCCATGCCAAGCAGAACGTCATAAAAAGCGCAACCGATGCAGGAACCGGCATCACAAGCACATTTGAAAACTTCTTCGGGCTGCCACCCGTTATGACAGCGGCTGTTCGAGGGATTGGCGATACTTTATATACAGCTGAAGGGGCCATTACTGATACCGCTGCTACTGCAACCGGTGCAGTAGAAGCACCTTTTTGGGGTAAATAAAGCAACTAAACCAATCGTTATGATGTATTGACCCATAAACAACATGTAGCTTTTCCATCACGACCTAACCATTGTTTGATCTGGTAACTAATAAAACCGTCAAATAAACTCAGGTGCAAACCTATTCGAATCCATCTGGTTTTTCCCCCTCTTAATAAAACTGCAAGCCAGTACTTAATGTTAACCTGTTCAGGCCTTATGTTTTTCCCCATTGTTCATTGTCCTGCTCGATTCACCAGAGGAGCTGAAAGATGCCGGATAATCATTGTCCGCATTCTTCCACGTTGAATTCATCAAAACTGGAGATGTGATATTGAAACAAAGAGATTTTAGTTTTCAGTAGCACTGTTTCGATTGATTATATTATTTATTTTCTGTAATGTTAATTTCTAGTAATAAAACACAAATAAGGCGATTTGCAATTGTACATTATAATTACATTCCTTTACATTACTTTTAAATACCGAAATAATTAAAAACCGTTACAGTCAGCATATCATTTATAAGGAAGCATTCGACATTTTCCAGCTTTTGGTTTCTTGCCACAGAATACCATTGTACACAGCTGTAGGTACCTAATAGCGGTTTAAACATTTCTTGGGTTTTTCAGATGGTGTGTTACCGAGTGTTGGGATTGAATGTTTGTTCTGTTCGGGAATAAAATTGTGTCAGACGAACATGATAGCTAGGTTCACACAATTGCTTGAGAACCTTTATTTGTAATATTTATTTATTTATAATATCATGGCTGCAACTAGAATTTGCGTTTGAATACTTTGATGAGTTTTCGAACCCTGACTGATAATACTTTATACAAGAGTTGTCCCTATGCATAGACTATGCGTTGCACACAGCATCTTTTTGGAAATTATCTAATATCGAATAAGATGCTCTGCGCAACCAAAAGTCTATACAGGTTAAAAAAGAGGTTAACCCACCACAAGTTGCAACAAAAGATTTTATGGTTGTTCCCGACTGGAAAAAGCGTGCTGATATCAAAAAATAAATTGTTATCCACGCTATCTGATGCCGTTTTCCTGGAAAAATGGGCTCAATTTGCATGTTATAGTTAAAAAAATGCATTTAATTCATATAATAATACGAAGAGAATATTAATGTGCCTTGCATTCCGAGGGCAGTTTTTTCTGAAACCTACTCAAAACGATGTGCACTTTAAGATTCCGATGGGTTCCAGACTGAAAACCTTTGCGCATTGAAGATGGCGGCCAAAATGGAGCCCTATTTTTTACTCATCTTTAGTCATTTTGCCTATTACGCAAGAACCTTTAGTGTTATACAAAAACGGTGTGGATATAAGTTGTTTACCATAATGTAATCTACAATGTAGATCCCATACTTTTCCCCACATATCACGGTTATTGAGTAAAACATTCATGTTGGGCCATTTTCGGCCATTTTGACTTATTTAATGCTTATAGATGTCTGGATTTGTGAATACATCTTAAACTTTCAATTGCTGTTGCGTCGTTTATAATTCAGGTGGATGACTGCAACTTGATTCATTCGTTGAATGAAAAGGGTCTACCACTATTAGGGACCTAGCCACACCCGTTTTAGTAGGGGCTGATATAAAAACTCAAAATAAATACAGATGCAAACCTATTTACGTTGCTTTTTGGACTT
>JAHWFP010214119.1:4203-20002 GCA_023313725.1 Lithobius niger | reverse complement strand
GGGCTCGATTCCCCAATCAGGCAGTCTGTATGCATACCCGCACGTGTAAAATGCTGCCTCTGAATCTTTCTCTTTGGCCGTGTCAGTATGGCTCAGCGGTAGGCCTCGGTCTTTGAGTTCAAATGTCGTGGGTTCGATTCCCCGCTCAGGCAGTCTGTATGTATACATGCACATGTTAAATGCTGCCTGTGGACCTTTTCTTGTGGCCACGTCAGTATGGCTCACCGGTAGGATCTCGGCCTTTGGTTTCAAAGATCGTGGGTTCGATTCCCCGCTCAGGAAGTCTGTAGGTATACATGCACATGTTAAATGCTATGAACTTTTCCTTTTGGCCATGTCAGTATGGCTCAGTGGTACGACCGTGGCCTTTGGTTTCAAAGGTGGTGGGTTCGATTCTCCGTTCAGGCAATTTGTATGTATACACACACGCGTTAAATGCTGACTATGGACGTTTCATTTTGGCCGTGTCAGTATGGCTCAGGGGTAGGATCTCCGCCTTTGGTGTCGATTCCCCGCTCGGGCAGGCTGACGTATAAGTCCGAAAGGCAACGTAACTAGGTTTGAATCTGTTCGTCTTTAATACCACTGAAAAATTGAAAATGAGCAAAAAATTTAACGTTAACTGTGACCAGCCCCTAGTAAAACGGGTGTGACTCGGTCCCTAACAGTGGTAGATATACCCTTTTAATTGACCTTGATTCAAAGAAAACATTCCCACCTTTCAAATGAACCTAATTGGAGTCATTCATCTAAATTAGAAACCTCACAAGAGCTGTTTAAAGTTAAAAATGAGCGAAAAATTGAACGGTGGCTGTGTTACCAGCACCTAGTAAAACGGGCGAGGCTCGGTCCCTGATAGTGGTAGACCCTTTCCATTACCCTTGATTCAAAGAAGACATTCCCACCCTTCAAGTGAACCTAATAGGAGTCATTCATCGAAATTAGAAACAGCACAAGAATAGTTGAAAGCAGTTAAAGCTGAAAATTGAACCATAATTATGATACCAGCTACAAGTAAGACACACGTGGATCGGTCCCTAATAGTTATGAACCCTTTACATTGCTCTTGATTCAAAGAAGACATTCCCACCTTTCGAATGAACCTAACTGGAGTCATTCATCTAAATTAGAAACGTCACAAGAGTAGTTGAAAGCTGAAATTGAGCGAAAAATTGAACCGTAACTGTGATACCAGGCAATAGCAAAATAAACGTGGCTCGGTCTCTAATAGTTGTAGACCCTTTTCCTTGCCGTTGAATCAAAAAAGACATTCCCACTCTTCGAATGAACCTAATTGAAGTCATTCAACTAAACAGAAACGACGCAACAGCAACTGAAAGTTTAATTTGTAGTCATAAATTCAAACATCTATAATAAACATTAAATAAGCCAAAATGGCGTAAAGAGGTCCAACATGACTTTTTCTCGATAACTGTGAAATATGAAAAAAAAAAGGTAAGGGACCTACATTGTAGATTACATTGTTGTATACAACTTATATACAAACGGTTTTTGTGTAACACTAACGGTTCTTGCGTAATACGCCAAATGGCAACAAAGTGTGGTAGAAATTGGGTACCATACCATCTTTAATGCTCAAGGTTTTGAGCCTGGCACTCTTCAAAATCTTAAAGTGCACATCATTTTGATTATGTTCCCGCAAAAAACTGCCCTCACAATGCAAGGTACACTAAAATTTCCTTCTTATTTCCGTATAGGTATTAAATGCATTTTTTACTATAATATGCAAAGTAAGCCTATTTTTTCTAGGAAAACGGCAGCAGATAACGTGGATTATAATTTTTTTTCGAATTCAGCACGCTTTTTTCCAGTTAGGAACAACCATAAAACTTTTGTTGCGATTTGCGGTGGGTTAAATCATGGATTTACTGGCTTATAAGCATAGGGAAAACTCTTGCCTAAAGTATTACGTATCAGTCAGGGTTCCAAAAATTATTAAAGTTTCCAAACGCAAATTGTGGTTACCGTCATGAAATTAACTTGAACAAGATTTCAAGTATATGTGACACCGATGTCCGTTAACCAATTTTCTCAAAGCAGTAGCTTTATAAGTAAAAAATGACGACCACATTGGAGCACTTGTACCCAGTAAAAATAAGTAATAAGCAGCAATGATGACATAATATCAGGCACGTATCATCATAAATTTGGGAATTGAATGCGGGTCCTAGGATTTAGCTTGCAATGCACTATGCTACCATGCTAAAACTTTCCATTATAAGCACCGCTGCTAACTTGCTATATGTATATATATTACTGTCATCGCAACAAACTAACGCAGGATGTGTATAATAGGCTGGAGTGTAACAACAGTATTTTTGGAATTCTTCATTGGCAGGATGTGGAAAAATTGCTTATGGGCATGACTCTCACACACAACAAATTTCATCACTCTGGGGGTCATATCTTGAGGTAGCTACCCCAAGGGCCTTCAATTTTAGCATTGCACTGCAATGGGCGGAATGGAGAAAAAGGCAAAAATGATGATTTAACTGTTTTAAAATCTTATTACCTCATTCATTTCTCTCAAAAACTACGTTAGGACGCCGTAATTACAAAGAATTTTATTTTTCTTAAAAATTGTTGGAATAATTTGGCATAGAAAATTTGCCAAAACGGCCTTTTACGCAATTTTGGCCCATAACTACTACCTACACTATTGCACAGAATTTTTTTTTTTTTTTTTTTGCCATTTTGGCTACCTATTCTAGTCTCTAAGTGTTTCAAATGAGATAGTGTTAAAATTAAATTTAAAACCAGTCAAATCATCAATACAATGTTAAACTGGAATGCCCTTGGGAGCCTAAAGACATGACCCGAGAGTAATGAAGTTTTGTTTGTGTAATAGTGATTCCCAAGAACAACTTTTCCACACCCTACCAATGAGGATTTCCAAAAAAGGTTTCTACACTCCACCCTAGTGTTCAAACTCTAGCCCTCCACCCTGGACAAATACACACTAACTACACCAAAGGTAGTTTTTACTCTTGTTGTATAGCGTGGTAAGTTTTTGACCAGATTGGAAGCATGGATTTCAGTCACTCATCACCACTGGCGTTAGTTTCTTTTACTGGTGCTAAATTAATCGTATGGCAAGTTTCCAGCGAACTTTATTAGCATATAGTGTTGAATTATCTAGTGGTCTAGCACTATGAAAGCCCTATCCAAAGATCCATTGTAAATTCCAGGACTCACGATGACATTAAGAATCGTGGACAATTCGTCCCAGGACAAATCGTCCCAAAAGATTCCTTCCCAGATGATTCGTTCCAAAGTTCGTCCCCGGGCAATTCGTCCCCAATTTTTTTCTACAATATTTTTTCCAATCAGAAGTAAGAAACCACGAACAAAAGATAACAAAAACAACGCCCTTGAATTTTCATGAAAAGCTGCTAAACCTAAAAGCCGACGAAACTCCCGTCAAATATCAAACTTCAAACTTCGCGTTTAGAACTGGCGGCACACTCCACATGCGGTCTGTGTATAAAATTGTTGCCTTAACGTGTCAATATAGATTAGTTCCACCAGGAGCGACATAAAAGAGAGTAGGGCTCCATGGAGTGTCAATGATAAGGCGCATGTTTCATCCCTCGTTCTGGATCGCGATCGGTTGTAGCCAGTTATGGAACGACTTTCTAACGTAAACCATGTTAAAAAATACGCTGCATAGGTTTTAACCCAATAGATAGGTGGAAAAATACCACTCGTGCTAAGAAAACGTCAAGGACGCGTGCAACTGCGTGCATCAGCTTTCTACGAGCATAAACTTCTAACCACATAGAAGAAAATTTTAAGCGGAGCGACGCGTTACTACATGCCTACAAGATCAAATTTGCTGCAACCATATAGCCAGTGTTCATTTATGGACAGAGTTGGACGTCCTTCTTACACCACGCCACGTCGCGTTGCAACCACGCGCAGCCAGTCTGGTCAGGGCTTAAAGCAGTGAAGCAGACGGCTAATTCAAGCCGAGGCTGACTGGGTAAAATGCGCGTGTTCGCCTCCTGACTTACCGCCAGTTCATACGCGTGCCTTGACGCCTCTTAACGCTGCCTTGGTGTAATAGATTCTAGCGATGTTGAATCAACTGGCATGTATCTGGAAAACGAAACCCACAGCTTCTCTCTCAGGCGACCTTGTGACAAGGGATGGAATATGAAGCGATAGTTGCGATATGGACACTCCCACGCCCTACGAACGTGAATGTATTTAATAACTCCTCGTTCCACGAACCTAAACTCAATCAAACAATCTATCCACTCATGCTAGTACCTGCTTAAAACATTCTTTCTATCACATAATTAACTTTACGAAAATAAAGTGTACGAGGTACAAATCATGAACTTATTAATAACTTTTATTTAAAAAAAAAAACTCAAAACACACACTTTAACCTATTATAAAAAAAAATATGGGGGACGAACTGGTCCGGGGACCAAATGTCTGGAACGAAAAGTCCTAGAAGGGAAGAATTGTCCTGTTACCGACAGTAAAGGTTTACCAACGTGCTAAAAAATGCCGAGCCTGACATCCGACGACCACGTTGAAAAAAACGTTGGCAGATAAACATCGTACCACTAGACATCGCAGTCATACAGTATATCTGCCAACGTTTTTTTCAACATGGTCGTCGGATGTCGGACTCGGCATTTTTTAGCACATAGAGTCGGTAACAGGACAATTCTTCTTCCAGAACTTTTCGTCCCAGGCAATTGTTCCCCGAACCAATTCGTCCCCCCCCCATTGTTTTTAAAGTGAAACTAAATTACATTCTTCATGGCTGCACAGATGACTAATAATAAAGTTAATTTTACAAACAAGCCTGAGATTTCTGTAAGCTTAACATTTTTGGACCAGAAATTGACTCCCGAAAAATCTCTCACGAAATAAAGCATTAAAATTGATGATGATGCTTCAATAACTGATATAGCCAATAAAAAAAAGGCAGGTTAGGATGTCCGATATCAACACTGGTGCATCTCTAGGAGAAACGGGAAGTTTTGTTGTCATTACTGCTACTAATTTTTCATCTTTTCTAGTGAGGTATTGGATTGTTACTTGTCAAGTTACTGGTTTGAGAATTTTGTTAATAGATGTTAGCAAATAGGCGTGAAACCTTGACGAGTTATTTCGTTGGACTTGCCCAGGGTTTACAAGAAGCCTGGAAAACTGGAAAGTATTTGAAAAATGGCAGAATTATTTTCCAGGCCTTCAAAATGCTTAAATTTTAATATGTTACCCGGCTTGAATTTTATTTTTTCTGTGTTCTGTCATTTTTGCTTTCACTTTAGCTACTATGATATTTTTGGAAAAGTATGTGAAATTTACGTACCAAACTGAATAGTTTTCAGATATTGTGGTTATTCTTTGTAAGTGAGTTCTTTTTCCGGGGGGTTGTGGCGAAGGGCATTTCTTTGTTTGTATTAATGTAGCCCCACATTTAATAACCGAAACCTTATTATTGTACATCTTAGTGGGTGCACATTTCCCTAAATGTAAAAAGTTGGATCTTGTTTCGCATATTTTGTTACTTGATCGTTGACTTCACCTTGTGCGAGTTTTGAGTTGACCTGAAACTAGGTTAAAGTGTATTAAGAGAAAGCATGGAAAAGTTGAAAAATACGCCTTAAAAATTCAGGCAAAAACTGTGGAAAATAGTCATTGATAGTATTTGAGCACTATTTTTACTGCAACCACAACGTTTGAATGCTTTATTGATTTCTGGAACCTGACTGATGATACTTTAGATAGAGTGTTCCTACGCATTGAATTGTGATCCATCCTTTTGTTGGATCTTATACTGCTTTCAAATTGCCTGTCAATAAAAGTACTGTTGTATCCTAGGCAATGTTTATTCTTAAGATAACATGACTGATTGAACCCTCTACATCAATGATCTGACTTCTGCGTTGAAATGGCTCTACCCTTTGCTCTTAAGACAGTAAGTTAAAAAGCACTTTAGTAATTAAAAACACATACAGAGTAGCCATCAAGTGCTGGTGAAACAAAACAACGAAATTACGACGTTTCGGTTCCAAGGTCGGAACCGTTTTCAGGTGAAGGGTTTAAAACATGTCAAACAACTTAAAAATAAAAATAAAAATTAATAAAATAACAGCAGAGCAGGGCCATGGAAATAAATCTCACAAGTCATAAGGATGCAAGGTTCCACGCTAAAAAACTAAAACCAAATAAAATAAAATAAAAGTCAGCACAATTCAAAAGAATGTGCCAACAGTCCACCTAACTCACCCAAGTCTGCAGGTCGAATGGGTCTGCAGGCCTGCAGGTCTGCAGGTCAGTTAAAAACTTGTACGACCGAGGTTGCGAGGAGAAAGAAAGTGGCACCCTATTATGATCAGGCATCACTGCTGAAAATAGTGAAAACTTGGCAGGTTTTTTCACCCTTTTCTGTTTACGTCCTGCGTTCGACCTGCAGACTTGGGTGAGTTAGGTGGACTGTTGGTACATTCTTTTGAATTGTGCTGACTTTTATTTTATTTTATTTGGTTTTAGTTTTTTAGCGTGGAACCTTGCATCCTTATGACTTGTGAGATTTATTTCCATGGCCCTGCTCTGCTGTTATTTTATTAATTTTATTTTTATTTTTAAGTTGTTTGACATGTTTTAAACCCTTCACCTGAAAACGGTTCCGACCTTGGAACCGAAACGTCGTGATTTCGTTGTTTCACCAGCACTTGATGGCTACTCTGTATGTGTTTTTAATTTTCTTTGCTCTTAAGCACAACATGTTCTTTGTTGTAGCCAGTGTCCGTGCAAAAGGCATTTCTGAGAGAGCATAGTCGCTATAGGAGTGATCTTCTGCAAAATCATTCCATCAGTCACTTGAATGTTTCGAATCTCTTTAGGACCAGTGCTTTTGTCAGCATCATCTGTTTAGCACTGTCAATGAACTACACTTGCATCTCCTGTGAGATATAACCGTCGTAAGTGCGAGTTTGTTTAACTACTTGGCATATTTATGGTAATGAGTTAAAAGCTGCGCTGACATTTTTTCATTAAAAAGCGCATGAAGATGTATTGCTCTCTGCACAAAATAAAATCTGTTGAACCTTAAAATTAAAGAGACAAAACTAATTCATGTAATAATGTGGTATCATTTGTATCTGTCGCATTTTTATTTCCAGTTTTGAATACGTAGTAGCAGTAGAAGTAACAAATGTAGCAACGAATGTAAACTTCACATGCTTTTTTCCTGCCTATTTCTCCAAAAAAGGCTGCTACTAATTTTCTAGTCTCGATCGTGTCCCCTCACTTGTGTCTGGCACCCAATCAGGTGTCAGTTAAAAACTTGTACGACGGAGGTTGCGAGGAGAAAGAAAGTGGCACCCTATTATGATCAGGTATCACTGCTGAAAATAGTGAAAACTTGGCAGGTTTTTTCACCCTTTTCTGTTTACGTCCTTTGTTGTTTTTATTTCTTCTTTGATTTATACGTTAGGCGTTGTTCATCCAATTGTTTTTTTGTTTTTTTGTAATTTAACAGCATGAGACATTAACCGTATTTTTACTATGGGTTGGTTATACTGACTAAACAAAGTTCAAGAAACAGGAACACTTTGATAAAGCAACAGCTTTTTTGAAATTCATTGTTTCAACCATATAGGAAAACGAAGACAAAATGCAAATTGGTTGTCTTGGCTACGTGGGCTTTGCTGTATTGTATAACACATGGCATAGCTTTAGGCCAGTTTATAGTACGACTACTAATACCTGAATACCTCTTTAATTAATAAACAAAAACGGAACGTTAAATGTTTAGAGTAAGGATCTAAAAGTCAAAACCTAGAAGGAACACGGACAAGCTTTGACAGTCAGGGTCTAGGTGTAAAATTTTGTAAGAGGCTGGTAAGCATTAGACCCTCACTACCCGGTGGTTAGCTTAAATTAGTTCAAGTCTATTCGAACAGAACGTGTGTATGAACGGTTGTAGCAGGTTTTCTTTGTTCTTAGAATATTGTTGTGGAACTTTAATAACACAATTTTCTTGTGAGGTTTGGCATCTTGTCTTTTGATGCTTTAGAATTTGTTATTATACTTCGTAGATTTATGGTAGAGAATTACCATAATGCTCTCTGCTACGAATATGCTGGCATGTTACTAAATTGAAAAATAATTTTCAACGTTATGCAAAGCAGGAAACGTATAACCATACTACCACTTGATCATCGCATGGGTCTTTGCAAGAAGATATCCAGTTTTTCGTCAAAATGTATTTATTACTGCCCACCGGGTAGTAAGGGTCTGATGCTTACCAGCCTCTTACAAAATTTTACACCTAGACCCTAACTTTCAAAGCTTGTCCGTGTTCCTTCTAGGTTTTGACTTTTAGATCCTTACTCTAAATATTTAACGTTCCGTTTTTGTTTATTAATACGTGTTACTTTTCGAATAGCAGCTAAACTGCAAAACTGTGCAGTTGACGGTCAAAGCTGAGAGTTTCACACAAGATACCCTAGGCTGACCCTTACGGTCCGGCACTTACTTGTTGATTGTCGCCATCTTGATGGTGTTCGTCGTCGGTTCCATCTTCCGCATGACATTGCGCGTCAGTTGGGCGATAAGTCTGTCCTCCTGTCCGGTGTTTTTCAATTTTTGCAGGAGGTACAGATGTATGACAAGATTTAGATTAGGGGTTTGAATAACATCTCTGTAATGTGTGGTGCAGTGGCAACCCGGACCACTGCACTGTGACTGAGGTTGGCGCTAATGACCAAGTTGTCGACGCGCCATTAAGCCTCAATCCCCCCCCCCCCCCTTACTAACCTGGCTGTGCCAATGGTAACAATAGAAACAAATCCTTTAATCTTCAGTCTGTCTCGCAGCTGGCGTTTGCTAATTGGCATTGTTGCATAATAACAATGTTTAAAACAATGTAAAACAATCAATCTGGGCGTTTAGAGCTCCGTAATCCCTGAACCTCTTGACCAATTAGAAAAGGCCTTATGAAAAGGGCACATCTACAGAGCAATACCTGTAAAATGAGCTAAGAACCAGCTTTATAGGACTTGACAAATGGTTTAACCTGTAGAGAGGACAGACGATAGCATCCCCAGAACAACAACAAGAAGAAGCAGAACAAGAAGTTATCTATTTGGCCCCTGTCTGCATCTCGGGTTTTGGCTGGACTGAATTTCACAATTTTTGGACTGCAGACAGGCCTTGACTAGTCAAGGCTAGATTCCAAATTTGGTTTAAAGATGTTTACTTTTTACGGATTTATAAGCTCTCAAAGTTGAAAGTTTAACACAGAGGTCCTAGGTCGACCCCTTACTAACACTGGCTATCGCCAGTGTTAATTCATCAGCATGGTTTTTTTTTTGTAATGATGTTGTTTAGTGGTCCAGCTTTAATACTCCAAAGTGACAAATCTATCGTTGATAAATAAATACATATGCAAACTCATTTCCGTTGCCTTTTGGACTTAAATGTCAGAATTCCTGAGTGGAAAATAAATCCTCGAACTTTGAGACCAAAGGCCCAAGCACTATCGCTTAACAATACTGAATTGATCTTTTAAAAAACATAAAGTGCACAAGTTAAACAGTGTGTTTAAGAAGTCCCGTCCGTGGTGGTTGATAATAACATGCTCATATAGGAAGTCGCCTATGGTAAATCCGACGATGACATCCAAAACTGCGTTGGAGGTCGTATTCAAGGTCATCCAATGTGTATCTGTTAACCTACACAACATATTGGCATAACGTAAAGTAGAAAGTTGTGGGGGGGATCATGGGACAAGTAAAACACAGGAAGCAGAACAGAGATCGTACACAAAACAAGGAAGATGTTGGCAAAAGAGGTAGGGAGGTGCCGAGAAGTCTTCCATGGGACAGTATGATGATGTAATAATAGTTTGGGACGCATATTTACGCTAGCCAACAATATTTCACCATCACTTGTTGCAACTTTATAATCGGGATACTTTCAAAAGTTGCAGTGTCTGTGTTATCAGTATGTCAGATATCGGCGGTTTTTCAATGATAGGTCTTAGTAAGAAATTGGCGTGGCGTGTGCTTGTGTGCACGAGGGAGTGAATGTTTCCCATCGCCTTCCATGAGGCTATTCTTGTTTTCGGCGGAGCTTCTGGCACTCGGTCTGGCTATTGAATGTATCCTTGACCTTCAGGGCACGTATTTTAACATTTTTAGTGATTCCATGAGCACCCTGGAGCGTTGCCAACGTTTAAAGCCTTTTCATCATATCTTAGCACTCCCTGCAGTACAAAAAAGTGAGTTCACAAAAAGTACACGTGAGCTCCACTAGGTGGTGTCTTTACGTTAAGCGATTGTGACGTTGCGTGATGAAGGACACAGACCAGTGACGTCAAATGGGTCCTGCTGATGTATCCATAGAATTATAATGAACTATAATCTAGACAACCTGCTTCGTCCCTTCATTGCCGTAATCGTTTCGATCCAAGAGGTACTCGTCAATCAACTGCTGCGATATTGCGCTGCTTTGTCTACAATTCAAAATAATCCAAGATATTCTCTGAATTTCAGAACCTTGTTTTGTTTGCCATTTCTAAATGCTTTCACCTAAGTAATATAAAAAAACAAAATATAAAAAATAGGAAAAAAAACATCTATGTCATGACCAGTTGAAAATCATTAATTTTCAGTAGCATAACCAGAGGTGCAACTTCAAAATAGGGGCCCGGAGGTGAAAACCCAGTGGGTGGCCCATCTTCATAAAAATAACTAGCCACATCGCTCGCTTTGCTCGAGGAGGTTTGTATACACAAACGTGACGTCGTGAATAAACCTCATGAGGGTAAAAACAACTTTGATGTTATTTTTGCAGGATTTTTCGCGCATTTGAAGTAATAAGATCAAGTTACAGCGACTGAATAAGCCTAACCGAAGCGCTATTTAATTATCTTTCATTTGGTCCTACTTTCATCTTTGTAGGTGCCTTGGTTCAAGAGGAGTAGAGGTACAAACACACTCACATCATACGTTTTTAATGTTTTCGTCCCCTTCATAAAATAAAACGCAATGGTTGCCACACAAGGGGAGAGCCAAGTGGAGCACTCCCTCCATCTTTCCTTTACACAAACAAAAATAAAACAAAAAAGTTGTTGCCACACAAGACACAGCTCTTTCATGGAACTACAGCAATAACTTGAAAACAGAACATTTTTTAAGTGCCGGTCAGCCCGGAGGCGATTACCTTCTCTGCCTCATAGTAATAATGCCACTGGGCGCAAGATAACTCAAACAAAAATATCCCATTCAGGGAACATTGGCGTTTTCTTCTACGAGACAGGTCATTATTCGTTGGGGAAGGAAGAGATAAAACGGGAATGAGGATTTTAAAATCCTAATCCCCTCTCCTTCCATCCCTCCCCTCACCAAACAAAGGAAAGTAGCGAGTAAATGACCCCGGAAAGGAGAGTAAAGAAACTTGTTTAAAAAAATCATTCATTCTCTAATATTAAAATACAGCAGTCAATATCCAAATTCTGTCTTGGCTTATACACGCTCACCCAATGGAGTGAAATGTGTGGGAGTTTCAAGGGAAAAACTGGTCACCGTAAACCTTGTAAGTCATAAGTATTGTTGCAGTAAGAGGTTGGTCACCGCAAGTAAGTTTCACAATAGCTCAAATAGGTAACTAACGAATAAATAAGTAACAAAAAGAGTTATTTTGACTTTAGGGTGGGTACATTTTTTTCCTTTGGATAACAGGATATTCCATAGCTTTTTCCTGTAGGAATTAGAGGGCGAAGGAAAAAAAATTCTCGAATTTAAAGTGTACTGCAAATACATCCTCTTGGGTATACAAGTGAGTAACTCGTTAACTTAATGTAAATTTAGTACAAACTCTCCTGAAAAAACTATTAAAAGTATTTTAAATATGCTAACTGAAACAGTTGCTAACGAGATTTGGCAAAAGCAGTTACACAGTTCTGGGATTAGAATATTTCTTATTTATTAGAGAAGTCTTATAAGAAGGCAAAATAAATCCAGTGATAAATAACGAGCCTCTTGTAGGTTCCGTTGGAACCCGAGTGAAGCGAGCAAGGTACGTCAACAGACTTGTCTGAGTTCTAACCTAGGAGCCAAGACGATGCAAAATCTAATCGTGTAACCAACCAAAGTTTCCCTCTGGGTGGTATGTCTCGGGTAGAAGGGATGGAGATTAATTCATTGGGCTTCTCTGCATGACATGCAATGCAACCACCATTGGTTTCAGCTCAGTCGATGTTCATTTTAGTGAAATGAACTCCTAGTGCATGTCTGTTTTCGTATTACACAGGCAGCTTAACGAATCTGACCTTCTGCGTCTTCATTAATAACTGTGGTAACAGCCAGTTGCTGTAAGGTTTGACCACAGTCTCCCATGTTAAATTGCAATTTAGTTTGATGCTTAATCTCTCCACCACAGTTCAGCGTTGTAAACCAAATTTGGTATGTAGGCTCTACGTGGCTGGGTAAACACCCATACGATATATGGACTGTGTTATGCAACAAGGAACCAACCCACACTTTTCTCATTTTCTGTAAAATGAGTTTAAAAACATGCTTCAGTAATAAATTCCCAGCAATCGGTATGTTATTTTTAAAACCTTGTATCATAAATTACAGTTGCTGCATACCTAGCAACAAAACATTGTCAAAATTATTTTTTTTAATTTCAACCGATTATGATAAAAAATGTGGCTTGGTTCCATGTTGCAAAAAAACAAACTTTGCGGTCATGAATTGACCAACAAGGAACCAGACTTAGAAAAAAAACATTTATTTATTATTGATAGTTACATTAACTATCCGAAACCAATAACCAAGAGGATTTTATTTAAATGGATCATTTTCAATGATCAAAATCTGGATTCCCATTGAATCCATCAATACCATCAACAAATGGTATACTCCATCAAGCCATTATAAAGGCGTTTTGCATCTGTATTGTTTGGAAGAAATCTATGCCCCAAACCAAAAATCTTAAGGTCGGATGAGACTCTAGAACTTCTTTCAGAATCAAGGTGATTTCGATGTTCCAGTTCTGACCGCTGTAAGAATCAGATCAAAAGATTAAGGATTTTATGTTGCTTCCTACATGATTTTCTACGTTTTTTTTTTAAATCAAGAGCCAACTTCTTGGGCGCCCCTGCCGGCAGTGCCCTCAACCCAAATGTAACAATAACCCTTTTGCGTTTCCCTTTACTATACACCACTGTTATACACCTACAGCTGGCATTTATAAAATACTATGCTCGTGTGTATCGTATTGAGTGGTAATGTTTTTTTGTAGATTGGACTTAAGAGTTTCTACACCCTCACGTTCTGCAACAATTTTCACATTACTGTATTTTTTAATAGTTTCTGAGCTGCTTCTGCCAAGTTAAGCTGCAATTTTATGTCCTTCTTCTACCTTCAGTTTTTCATTGGATGAGATTGCAGATCGTCCTTAACAGCTTGGTCACCACAAACACTACATGTGTCCTTTTATTAAATTAAATTTTAAATTAAATTCCGAATAAAAAGACTTCTTTGTTGGTGGAAAGAATAACACAGTTTCCTGTGTTTTGCTCTTTATACAGTTTGTGTATATTCTTAAGCGTTACGCTACTGTTTAAATATTTACTATCACTATCTTTACTACAATAATGTATTTAGGAAATGTATTGGTACTATTGACTAACACCTTTTTTACGGTTTTAGGATTAAAAGGAGCCCGGGCAGCAAGGCTGTAGGCCTCAGAACTTATAACTAGCCACCACGTGTTTACTTGGACACCATTCTTGACTTGGTTCAGTAATTGCACAACTTCGTGGAGAGTCACATAGAATTTCGCAATAGGGAACCAAGCCACAAAATTGTGTGGCTTGGTTCTGTATTGCAAAATTCTGTGGCTTGGATCTGTGTTGCAAAATCTGAAGTCACCACTTTTGAGATGTTAGTTGGTTCCAACGCCGCCAGATGGCAGCACGTCTTAGATAGGGTTTGGATATTTTTTGCTTAACACAAAGTGATAGTTTTTGAGTTAGAAACGAGTGCTAACTGCGATTTTATGGAAATGTGGGTTGGTTCCTTGTTGTATAACACCGTCCATATAGTAAATCTGTCGGATGAGATCGGAAAAGGCAATGCGAAAATTATTGTTTGTCTCCTTGTTGTTGAAGTTCAGACAATGGTAATTATATAGAACAGCGCCTTTTCAAGCTATCAACATAATTCAACTACCTTTCGATTCCTTTTGTCGTTGTGGTTCAGAAAATCATAACGAAAACTTGCGCAAACGCCTTTTTCTTTTATAAAATAAGCTTTAAAACACGTTAAAACACCATTAACAACCATGGTTAGGCCGCCACAATGCGCGACGATGGGAGCGCAACAAGAAACCCTAATTTCGACCAGAACATTAGTAAACGGAAATTATATCCTTCCCGGGACAATTTTTCCAGTATGAAATCCAATCTGAAGGGACACGCTTTGCGCGCACTATTATATTTATCGAGAATTTATCTAATCAGAAATAGTATGACGCAAGGATTTGTGAAACAAGGAACAAATTATGACACTTGGTTGTTTCACAAATACTTGCGTCATACTGTTAAGATTACACAAATTCTTGATGTATATAATAGTGCGCGAGAAGCACGCCTCTGCAGACGATGTTTCACACTGTAAAGAAATATTGATATAGAAATAGAATGACAGTTCGCATCCATCACAAATCACCGCTTCAGCCATGCCGACGCAAATGAACAAGATAATTTCCGTTTCCTAATGCTTTGGTCGAAATCAGGTTTCTTGTTGTGCTCCCATCGTCGCGCATTATGGTGGCCTAACCAAGGTTGTCAATAGCGTTTGAACGTGTTTTAAAACTTATTTTATAAAAGAAAAAAGCGTTTGCGCAAGTTTTCGTTATGATTTTCTGAACCGCAACGAAAGGAATCAACAGGTAGTTGAATTATGTCGATTGATTGAAAAGGCGTTGTTGTATATAATTACGCAGACAATTTTATACGACTCTCTTTACAGCCCAAATTATTTGCAAATTGTGCTTTTCTAAAAATGATTAAAGCTGGTTAAATAGTTCCGTAGTTACGGGGCTCGAGTGGCCAGTTTTATTGTTTTACATTGTTTTAAACATTATCATTAGGCAATACTACGAAATCAGCCACAAGGTTAAGCTGAATATTAAACAGATACCAACCGTACAATTAATTTAATCTAAATAAAATAATATGCATCAAGCAAACAATGCTCTAGCTCAAAGGAAGCATTATTGTTATTATTGTTATTACGAATTAATTTTAGCTCTTCTCACGTTAAAGCTAAAATTTCCGTTCTCGTTTGGTTTTCCATCTTGGAATTACGAATAAATGCGAAAGGTGGCAAAGGAGAGCTGTAGACAAATCTACTAACAACTAAAGGACGCTCACTAGCTAGCGAAGCAAGCGAAATTCAGTGCTTGTCTAAATTAACAAAGAGTACAGAAGAACAGTATGATATGCCAAATTGTCACTAATTAGAAAACAAAGACGAACACGTTTGATGGTTTAACTGAACCGAATTCAAAACAGGACAGAAACACGAATAAGCTGTCCTGTAAGGTTTTCTATATCAAAATGGTGCTGCAGTGTTTGATCCACGTGGAACCAAAGTCAAAACAGGAAAGAAACACGAATAAGCTGTCCTGTAAGGTTTTCTATATAAAAATGTTGCAGAAGTGGAAACCGAAACCGAAAGTCAAAAGGGAAATCCACGTGGAACCGAAGTCAAAACAGGAAAGAACCACGAAT
>JAHWFP010214118.1:5649-16078 GCA_023313725.1 Lithobius niger | reverse complement strand
AGTTGCTGAAAGACCTCTTATCAACAAAAGACACTATTAGTTGCTTGTAATGTCAATTTTAGCTGTGTCCGATGGTGTTCAATCTTAATCATCGATTGCTGTCAGGAGGCAGTAGGGAGAGTACTCTTTAAGACCTCTTATCAACACAAGACACTATTAGTTGTTTGTAATGTTAATTTTAGCTGTATTTGATGGTATTCAATCTTAATCATTAATTGCTGTCAGGAGGCAGTAGGGAAAGTACTCTTTACAGTTGCTGAAAGACTCTTATCAACAAAAGACACTATTAGTTGTTTGTAATGTTAATTTTAGCTGTATTTGATGGTGTTTAATCTTTATCATTGATTGCTGTCAGGAGGCAGTAGGGAAAGTACTCTAACAGTTGCTAAAAGACCTCTTATCAACACAAGACATTATTAGTTACTTGTAATGTCAGTTTTAGCTGTGTCTGATGGTGTTCAATTTTTTATCATTGCTTGATGTCAGGAAGTTATTGGGAACTTGTTCTAACAAATAATAAAAGACCTTACATCAGATAAGAAACTATTATTTTCTTGTAATTTAAGTTTTAGCTGTGTTACAGTAGATGGCGTACAGTCTTAATAATCGGTTGACATTAGGATGTCGATGGAAATGTGCTCCAGCAGACGATGTCAATTTTAGATTTGTTATCATTTGATTGCTAGAAATGTGCTCCAACAAATGATAGCAGACCTTATTAACATAAGTTAGTTGGTTGTAATGTCAACTGTAGCTGTTTTTGATGGCATTCAATCCTAATCGTCGAATGCTGTCAATGTATTGGGAAGGTGCTCCAACAGACAATAAAAACCCCATTATTAACATTACACATTCCTTGCATTGACTATAAATTTTAGCTTTGTTAGATAATGTTCAATCTTAATTGTCGATTGCTGTCAGGAGGTTGTTGGGAAGGTGCTCTAAGAGACGATAAGTCTAATGGGGAATAAAGTGAATCGGTATCTTCGGGCACACGAGAAAATCATACAACCCATGCGATCATCCTGTTCTCCCAGACGATGCAGAGAACGAAAAATAATAAATACAACAGTAAAAGTAAATACAAAACGTGACCACATTCCGCATTTTGACTTGTCATCACATTTCTTGTTTTTTCTTTTGTGGATTTAGGAAGTTAAATAACAGCTTTTGTAATAAACGACAGTGTGTGAGATACAACTAGGTGTTCAAAGTACAGATTTTCTAATAATTATTCACTTGACTGTCTCTTACCTTTATTTCTATTTCTCTAGTTCAGAGCTGGAGCAAACGGGGGGGGGGGGGTAAAGGGGGCAGCCGCCCAGCACCGAAAAGGGGAAAGGGCGTCGAAAATGTTACCCTCACCCTCCAAAAAAAATTGCAAAAAAAAAACATTTAACTTTAAAGGGATATACCTCCTGGCGCCATTTTTCTCGATCCACCACATCAAGTAAGTCCACAAAGGTCTATTTCCTTACCGTTGGTCAATCCCTTGGTAAAAATTTGTTTTAAAATGTGGCGTCTAGGAGATTTTCTGTTGAATAATTGTTAACTTTATTTACTGTATCTACACGTACATGATGCTTTGCTCACTTACAATAATCATGGCATTTCATCTCTGAGTGTGCAAATACTAATTTTCTAATAATTATCATGAAATCAAAAATCTAAAAGACTAAGGCGATAAAAATTAAAATTAATTATTCCAATAGATTGCCGAAGCAAAATTATAAGACACTAGCCTAGAAAATTATAAATTATGATGTTAAAATACGAGAGTCAATCCGGTTTGTGACGACACAATCTTTAAGTTGATGCTGTTTCGTGTACAATTCCCAAAGCCAACTGAGACAACAGCTACGTTCCTCAATGCGAGGAATGCAGTTATCACTCCAGCCAACCTTGGCTCTTGTAAATGCGCGGATGGCGATCTGCGCGTAGCTGTTATAAGGTAGGCGGAATGTTATAATTAAGGTAGGCCGGGTGTCCCTTTAATAGATGCTAACCTAAATGAAATATTAATCTGTGAGTTGCAGCAGTAGGTTATGATAGAGTGCCCTCTGACTGGCAAGAAAACTCAAGATTATCAATCACACATATTTAATTTCCGGCTCAGTATACGTGGCTTGTTCACAATAAAAATGTTAAAACGCAATAAAAAGTGGGAAGTCACAAATTGTGGAATTCACACAGCTGCCGTATTGGAAAATCATCCAATACGGCGGCTGTATAAAGGACACAATTTGGGCCAGCTTCCATCTTTTTTAAAATGTCCCACGTGACAGTTACATTTTTTAGAAGATTTGGGAAGAGGCGTGTGGAGGGAAAGGGGGAAGTTGAATCTGCTGTATAATAGCGATAAAGCAAGCGCTCAATGAGCTTCTTGCCCTGGGTGTCCAAACGCCTTGCTCCAGCACTGCTCTGGTTACTATGTATTGGAAAACCACAAAGGCAATGTTCATTATTCGTGATATTTTACATAGGCTAGGGTGATCAAGATCTTTGTTATACCGAATGTTAAATCTAAGATGATGAAAAACCAGAATTAAAATATGTAAGCTCATCAACTGTATTGAAATGACTTGTGGAATATTAAACGGAGAGTTCAGAGTTCAACATACCATTTGATATGGCACCACATTCAATAAACACTCGTGGCCATGACTGGAAGCTCGCTGTCCAGGCAGCACGAACAAATAGCTGCTTAAACTTTTTTTCAGTTCGGATTGTCCGCATCTGGAATGCCCCGAGCGGCCAAACTGTGGACCAGTCGACAGTGCAGGGTTTTTGTAGAAAGCTTAGTACGGAGGACCTTCAGTCCTTCTTGAAACGACCGCTAACGGCAATTTCATAGCTCGGATGAGGAAAAAGTTTGTCTAACCCCCTTTCAATATCTAGATTGTCTTTCAAAAGGCACGGTGTTAGTGGCTCACCGCCCTTCCGTTGTCCGACTGCCTAACGGTGGTAAAGCCAAATTATTATTGTTATTATTATAATATTATTATTATAACAAAAAAATTTAATGAGCTATTATTTACTTCGTCATCTCCATTGACTAACACTATAATAGCACTTCTGCATTAGTACTACAGTAGCATTAATAATTAAAAAAAACGCTTAAGCGTATAAAATACGGATATGCCATAAAAACTTAAAGCTCTAAAGAAACAGATTAACGAAAAATCATGAAAACCATCAGCGTCGCATTAATAAGTCTAAAAGAATCTCCAGCGACCCAAAAAAACAAGCTGTCCAGTTAAAAAATTCTGCAGAAAATCAGCAGAAGATATAAATTTCTGCAGAAAAACTGCAGAATTTCTGCAAATTCAGAAAATTGAAGATCTAAATCTGCAGAATATCTGCAGTATTGTTCGGCTTCTACAGTGTTAGCATCCTATCCCCCTTCTTTAAGGAAAATAAGTATATAGATAGTGACGACATCCACCAAAAGGAAAAAAGACAAATGTTGACCTTAAAAAATAAAAATAAATTCGTCAAATAATTCTACTTAGTTAAAAAAAGAAGAAAAAACAATTCGGATTGCCACGAAGCACTATCCTCGGCCCCACGGTTGAGAACCACAGAGGTCTTAACTCATTTTCAGTTTAGTTATGGTTACATTATTCCCGATTTTGTGAGGGGGGGGGGGACATGGCAACCAAGAAAATAAAATTAAGTTTAACAGTAACGTTTTAAGATTATGTTTCTTGTTTTATTTGCAACCGTGGGAAAGGGATTTTTTTTGAGGAGGGGGGGGTATCTTCGTTTTAATTCTGGTGTTGGTGTATAGAAAAATTCATGGCTACGGCCCAGGCTGTTGTGCTGCAACAATAATTTAATTGGTAAAGCACAACACCACTTAAACAGATGCAATTTTCTCAATTGTACATTGGTCATTTCAAATAAAGATCATCAATTTTTGTCCGTGTGCCTTTTAAAAAGTAAAGTGAAATTTCAATCATATAACCCTTCTTCTCGGCAGACTTGAAGTTTTTGTTTGTAATTTCGATATTTTCCCTATGACTCTCATTGCTCGCTATTTTTGCTTCTTTGTTTCTTGTCCCTTAATGATCTACGTATTTAAGTAAGTTTATCACTGTTTTCGTTTGCAGATAGTCGAATTCTTCTTCACTGGTATTAACACTTAGTACTTAAATGTCGTTGGTGGTGAAAGCCTTGCATATTTGGTATGGGTGAACCAGCAAGCTAGGTGTAAAGACCATTACGGTGGGGATATCCAGTTGAGGTCTTAACTAGCCTCGGACTAGCATAGCCCTGGAGCTAACTAACCCTCGACCTGGGAGTTAGTAGACTGGAGAAAAAAAGTTGGTGATATCTATGTCGGACTAAGTTGGGGTTTTGTTAGCTCTTTACTCCTTAGACCTCGACCTTCAGGGTAAATTAACTCTGTTAATCTGTTGTTAAAACTTAGGAATAGCGCTAACACTAGATGAATATCACAGCTTTTTACAGCTCGGGGCTAACTGCTCAGTGCTAAGTTAGTCCTCGACCTTCAGGCTAAATATTGCTTAGCCCTCAACTTATTTCGTGATGGATATCACCATTTTTCCGTATTACCGAGTTTAGCCAAAAGGTTAACGTTAACCCTCAACTGGATATCCCCATCGCTAGAGTCTCACAAGTGAAACACAATGACTACTTTCTGAATGGAATTGTGACAGTTGAAGAGATTCATACTTGATTGGTTTGTGAGATTAACGGCCAGTATATCAGTGTTTTAGGTTTATCAATTAAATCACACTTGGGCAAACCGTTGAAATCAATTTTTTTACCTTACTATTTTATTGCGGTTCTGTGCAGATGTAGTGTCACGATTCTGTGTTTTGGAATAGCGAAGTACCTTGCATAGTGCCGGAAACACACTAGCAATGTTATGAGTAAGTTCTTGTAGTTAGGGCGTAGTTTGGTTAGTGCGTAGCAATGTTAATTCGAAGCTTGCAGAAGGCGTAGCCGTAGACCAAGGATGGTGTAGTTAGTGCATAGCTTAAACATGCGTAGACTACTGACAATATATGAGTCGACAGACAAAAACTACTATAGTGCGGGAAAGAAAGCGAATGCAACAATTTCATAAGCATTTAGATTATTATCGATATTTCAGTTCAGGTGTCCCATCTTCAATCTAATTGTGCGTCACTGTGGCTTCTTATTGACGCGCTGATTTACTGAACGGTTTAAATGAGCAACAGTATTAAGGTTTTTGGGCAGGCCATTGCATTTCCGTAACAACATTATTTCAGCGATAGACAGGACACATAATCCTAATAGTGCCCCACTCCAACCTCCAATATCAGACAAGAGTTTCACCAATGTGTATTTATACTCCTCTCGATAGGTTTCAGTTATGGGATTACTAAGGCCGAAATTCAGCTCGGTGTAGCCGTATAAAAAGGCTGGAGTATTGTAAACTTTGGTGTCATAAATTGTTGTGATGCATTTAGGTAAGCAATTGCAATCGTCTGCAGCATCTGGGGTTAAGTGAAGGTCGAAATAAATCAAACGACTCTTTTCTTCTTCCACTGACGAACTGCACAAAGGTAGATTGGTAGCTGACATGTAGACTAGCCTGAAAATACAATACAACAATCATCGATTAGGAATTATTGTTCCACTTAGCCTTCACACACCAAACTCTGTCATCGAACAATATTACCTTTTAGGTCCCATTCACATTTCAAATACAATTTCACATATCTCAGTGTAGAAACTGATATTTAACCTTCATTTCTAGAATAACGTCTATTGTTTTAAATAAAACTATAATATGGTTTCTTATTTATTTGTAGTAACAATATAAGTTTGCTAGCATTTTGCGAATGTGTTCTCGAAGAATAAGACTTGAAAGAAATGCGAAACGTGCATGGAAATGGTCTTATGAAACCACTTACACCCACTAAGAACGAGCAAACGAAAACGTGATATTCCCAAGATAGTTACAGTTGTCTAGTGTGCTGTCAAATAAGGTGTCTATAACATTACAATAATTGCGTGACATTTACACACTATAAAATATGTTTAGTTGTTTCAAACTCTATTTTGTTCCCAGCCACAATAATCGTTGGTTAACTATTCGACAACAAGCCTGTGTTTAGCACCACCAGCTAAGCTCAATTTGCAGCTGTAACCAAACTTTTTGTCGCAATAACAAAACATTTAAAGTAGACGTAGCAAGAACATTTATCAGTAGCAGAAATTTTGCTTAACAAAATCGGTTAATTTTGTAGCAAAAAACAAATCGTTTGTGAAGACAACCCCAAAAAATAAAAAACATGACTATTCGAGAGATAAAATTAGCGGTATGTCTGTCGTGACTTTAACTACATAGTAGATTGCCTTGTAGTGACATCATCCAACATTTGCACATATTCTTACTCATTTTTCATGATGACTCAAGGAACACGACGGCTTCACTTAAAAAAAAGGGTTTAAAGGGTTTAACGAGCGTTAACCACTCCTGGTTATCTGCCCGAAACCCTAAGGCCCTATGTCTGCAACACACTTAAGCCTTAAGCCAACAATGGGCTCCACAACAGTCCAACCAAAGACTTTGAATTCAAATTTGCTCGTAGGTGCATTCAATGCTTCAACAAGTTAACCATACCGAATTTCATACTTCAAATGTAAAATCAGTCTAACTGCTCGATGCCTTTTAACTTCCGGCCTGCTCCCCATTTCCCATCCATCCCATCAATCTAAACAATCGGTTGCCCATCGCCTTCCATCAGGCTATTCTGTGTTTTCTGAAGAGCTTTCAGCTCTTAGTTTGGCGGTGGAATGGATCCTTGACCTTCAGGGCACGCATTTCATTATCTTTAGTGATTCCATGAGTGCCCTGGAGTCCTTGGCGAATTACAATCCTCGCAACCCCTTGACACAACGAGTTCAGGCTTTGCTTTCACGCTTGTCTGGCCAGCGGATAACCGTGCTTTTCTGCTGGATCCCGGGCCATGTTGGGATAGCAGGGAATGAGCAAGCTGATTCTGCTGCGAAAGGGGCCCTTTCTGGCCCTCTTGGTAGGGATCTCAGCCTTGTTCCCTCAGACGCCTTTCCAACTCTGCGTCTGAAGTTACACGCTTTTTGGCAAACCTTGTGGGACAGACAGGACGGTAACAAATTACGGGCCATTAAAAGCACTGTCGAGGAGTGGCATTCGGCGTGTCGCCGCAGTCGCCCTGAGGAGGTTGTGTTGGCCCGTTTGCGCATTGGTCACACCAGACTTACTCACTGTTTCGTTTTGCGGGGGGTTGACCCTCCTGAATGTTATTGGTGTCGACGGCCACTTACGGTCCAGCAGTTACTTGTTGATTGTCGCCATCTTGATGGTGTTCATCGTCGTTTCCATCTTTCTCATGACATTGCGCATCAGTTGGGCGATAAGTCTGTCCTCCTGTCCAGTGTTTTTCAATTTTTGCAGGAGGTACAGATGTATGACAAGATTTAGATTAGGGGTTTGAATAACATCTCTGTAATGTGTGGTGCAGTGGCAACCCGGACCACTGCACTGTGACTGAGGTTGGCGCTAATGACCAAGTTGTCGACGCGTCCTTAAGCCTCAATCCCCCCCCCCCATCAATCTGACCAACTGTATGTCCTCCCATCTAAAGGACCCTTTCGCCATATTTTCAATTTGAATTTAATTTACGCCCACTCTCAACTGTCACGATATTTTCAACCTGGTTGATTTCTGAGGCTTACGAAAATGTGGTCAACAGCATTAGTTTAGCCCTCCCCTTGTTTGTCCGACTTAGACCGAATTTAGCCATTTTGTACACCAAACCGAATGTAAGCCTATCGTACTCAAGCAAGCCTAATCTTCGTAATGTTCCTAAGACTAATGAATAGTGCTGGACGGTACCAGATATTTCAGTACGGTATGGTATTGGTATTCTGAAAAAATATTCGGTATTTTCGGTATTCTGGTATCGGTATCCGCCTACTTGGGTAGTTGAAGCATACCCTCGCGCCAAACTGCTACTAAATTATAGAGGGCATGCCAGGCTGTTTTCCGATGTTTGATTTCAACATCAGTGCACCTCTGCTGCTACTGCACCACTTTGATTGGAATCGGTCTCGGAGATCGGGTTACAGTTTAATCGTCGCTCGGAATAGACACCTCTTAAAACGAAGCATAAAATCTAGGAATCGACTGAATCTACTTTTACCAAATCCAGATAATTTACAAGATTGGCTGAATCAGATCCGGATCCTAACCGAATCCCCCAAAAAATCAAAAAACATTTGGATAGATGTTTATGTTTTGTACAGACTAACGGTTCACTCCACCTGAATGATTGACTCAACTTTAAAGACTAAGTAAATATTTTGCCAAATGGGCATTGGTTTTACCCCTATAACTTCTGAACAGTTTATGCTATCGATTTGAATTTAGCTCCATTGGAAAGCTGGTGAAAAAACGCTTCGAATGGTATAATGAAATGTCAAAATCGGCCAAGAATTGGCGAAGTTATTAAAAATATTAGCTAGACACTAAAAATGTACGGTACTTCGGTATTATGCAAATACCGATTACGGTTTCAGTATTCAAAAAAATACCGATAACCGCGGTTAAAATACCGATACCGCCCAGTACTACTAATGAGAGACAGGTGAACCTTTATTAAATTCGATCCAAATCTGAATCACAACGCCTGGATATAACTCATTTCATCTTGGCCCTTGTCGTAAGAAACTTACTTTATATCTACCATGTCTTCCCCAAGTCATACCCAAATTCATTCTTCGTCCTTCCCGTCCTATGTATGTGGTCGTTTAGTAAACCTGCTGTGAAATTCACCACATCTTTACCGTACACTACCCATCATCCATTACGCATTAGTTCACCAAGGTATACCATTGACAGTACTGCTACACATACCTCGCATGTCAGACGCCATTGCTCTTAACATCCATTCATTAAACTGTGTATTGAACTGTGTATCTAACGTCTGCCTTATATACTATATTTCTATAAAATATTTCCAAAACGGTTTCTGTTTTATAACTGTTCTAGCTTTCTAAATTAATAATGGGATGTAACGATAGAAAAGAACACTAAATTATTAGGTTAATTAATGGTAAATAATTGTTTAATAAAGATCTCATTTTAAATTCAAATTGCTGTAATAGATAAATGAACTAAAGTTCGTCGGTTCGTAGCTTTAAACCAAATATTTCATTACCCAACAACATAATAGTTGTGGTGGATGTAAGGTATTTATTTATTTGGCAAAAAACCGACAACATTTTTTTTTTGGTTCTATAACTCAGTGCGTTTTTTTCCTTGAAGAGAAAAAAAGGAATAGAAAATAATGTTTGGGTTTGTGTCAGTCTTACCAAACTTGGCCTGAAAGGGTTTAAAGAGGCAATGGTACCAACTCGCCAGGTAATATATTCCACACATTTACACATGGCTGGCATAAAAAAAAACGTACGAAGTCTGTTTTAGTACATTGAACAATTATTTTAAACGAATGTCCCTCAATGTGCTATTTAAAGCAGCTCAATAAAATTAGTGAAATCAAAATCCGCCAAGCAATGAAGAAGAGAGAAGTTTAAATATCCGTACACCCTGCGATGGCGCAATTCAAGGGAATTCAATTAGTAATTTTAGTGAAATCCTGTAGTGAAACGTTTTTGTACTTAATCAGTGCGATAACTGTCGTCTAATTCACTTTTCAGTGAATTTATCAGTGCCAATTTTTTTAATGTGAATTCTTGAATGTTTGTCTGGTTCCATCGTTCTACACAGTACTCTAGCTTATTCAGCAACATAAATTTGAGCAGCTATTAGTAAATTTGAACACAAGACTACCACGGGTGTTAAACATTTTGTATCTATCTATGTATATATTTTGCTTAGGAGCAGACTTAGCTCAGGAGCAGAGCTAAAAGGATTGTTAGGGATCAGGATTAAACAAAGCTTCAATAATCAGCAAGAGGGCGAGCGGGCTCATTCTTCCCACGGTAGCAAAGAAAAAGGGCGGACGGCCGACAATGAGAACGGATATGCGCCCTAACAATTACAAACAAACACTATTGCTTCAATATGCTGACTATTAGAGCCAAGTTGAAATCAGCTAGACCGGCGTCTGCTACGGTGGGGAACAACTTGTATAATAATAATAATAATAATAGGTTTATTCAGCAATCGGCCCGAAGTTCTGCGAGAACTTGTGTGTGCTGGATTACAACATAAAAATGCAAGGATATTGTGCGAGGGAAAAAAAAAACAGAAATATGGTGATTAAGTAGTGAAACATTTTGAAAGCAAGGCAGGAAGATATGGTTAGACATTACACTTGCAACTGATAACACCACTAAAAGTCAGTACAATGCTAACAATGCTAACAATATCAAAAACATTAACAAAATCAGGGTCATATCAGGAACAAATCCCACCCCCCCCCCC
>JAHWFP010214116.1:0-12927 GCA_023313725.1 Lithobius niger | reverse complement strand
CGTAGGTTAAATCCCGTTAACCGTGAGCGGAAGTGTGCGTCATCGCAAAAAGTGTGGGTTATCAAGTTACCCCACAGTTTTGCCGATAACCCACACTTCTGACACTTCCCGATCACGCGACCAGAAACAGGAGTGGGGGGGGGGGGGCCGCCATAGCAGCCGGAAGTCAAGCAGAAAAGGGATTTTGTGCTCTCCGTCCAAAAACGTAACGCAATAAAAACATACAAAAGGAATTACTTAACTTGCCAGGATGTCCCGGATGAAATCTTATACCTACTTACTCGCATATGTCTGGCCCGTAACTAAGTTTATTGACTCCGTCCAACTCCTTCCACCTCTACAAACTAAAATGGAATGACCTTCATTCATACAGATACTCCTATTAGTTTATTACCATAATTTTTAAACAATTCTCAAACTACAAACGCACAAAATGGATTACTTACCTATCCAGAATGTCCAGCAATGTCATTTTATCCCTGCTGCCTCACATATCGAATTATTCGCTCCAAACAGCATCGATAAACACGAGCGAGCGTCCAGCGTGAAACCTTGCCACCAAAGCGCCTGTCTAACTCCCCCACTCCCTCTACAAAGTTGATCCAAAGCACTCGTAAGTCTATCACACACTTCCCCCTCCACAAACTAAAATGGGAGGACCTTCATTCATTTCGAGATACTGATTAATCACGGTTTTCTTGAAACAATTTTCACAAAACAAAAACACAAAGACGTTTTAATTAAATACGAGTTAGCTTGACGTCCCAACCGTGGTATAAATTATTTATTGGTGAAAACACACGGTTATCGATTTTTAACCCACGGCTGCGATGCTCTGTTCGGCTCGACTATGCAAATCTGTCTCGCCGGGTAGATCAACGCAACCGTGGGTTAAAAATCGATAACCGTGAGTTTCTCACCAATAACTATTAATTATCATTATATGTTTGCAATCTCCCTGTGTTCCGTGCTCTTTATGCCAAGCACGTTAGACGAAATATAATTCGTAAAAAGTAGGTGCAGAGCAGTTTTTTTTTTTTACCTTTCACTCAACAACGTGTAGCTATATTGACATTCACCCTTACAAAATTAAGAAGAACCTTCAATTTTACAGTCAGTAGGATAATACCATTTTTTTTTTCCAAAATCCTACATTTAATGTGGAAACAGAAAGTGTGGTATGCTTGTTGATGCGTTGATTTTGTTATTTACTGTTATAATAATCTTCAAAAAATCCAACCCTTTTTTTTTTTTTTGAGTTTCCGACGCATCTCACTCCAGATGTGTTTGTTCCCACGAAGCTAAGTAATGACAATAGCTGGGGCAGTAGAAATTTGATGGTTCTTACTGCTTTTGTCGGTTTTGGGGGCACATCATTAGGTCTACCTTGGAAGGTGTGGACACTTTCTAGAAAGTTGGTTTTTCATGCTACTGTTTTGGCTTGTAGTTGTTAGTTATCACTGCCTTGCAAGGCGTTTACGTTATTTAGAAATTTGGTGGTTCTTGCAATTGTTGTTAGTTTTGAGTGTATTTCACTTATTTGCAAGGCGAACACTTTTGAGAAACGTGTAAATGTTGTCGAGTGTATAGTGATCAGGACTCCGGTTAAAGAAAGGTAGGTTCACTGATAAGAAATCTCGCAGAATTCTAAGGCTGAGTACAATATCATCTGCCAAGTTCCAGAGGTTCTAATTTTACTCCCACCACGTGTTGGCCAGAGAAATATCATCTCTGGCTTGGCACTATAAGTGTAAATTTTAACGGGATCATGTTAATAAATTCTCTTCTGTTTGGGCGGCGTTTCATCCAGGCTAGAAGCAAAGCAAGAAGTAAGGGTACGTTTATGGAACGGCTCGCCTTTGCATTCTCGCAGCTGAAATTTAATCGCGATGGTAGCGGTGTCGTTGCCTTGGTAACAATGCTTCCTGGATTAGCTAAAACCGGGCAACGTTTGAGCAAACGCTTGCAGTCTTATAATTCGTGACAGTAAAATACAGAATTCCTCCTGACGAAACAATTCTCCCAATCGCTTCTAAACTCAATTATTGATTCGTTTCGTTGCGAGCTGGCGGAGCTAAAACTCCGCCATGTTGGAATTTCAGATAATTTCTAGCTTCTAGCTGCGAGAATATAAAGGCGAGTCGTACCATAAACATGCCCTAAGTAGAAACTAGCGAGATACTAACACGAAGCACGTGTAAGTTTCTTGCTAGTTTTGTGCTAGTCTTTGCTGTTTTCGTATTGGTTATTTTTTTGTGTGATAGTTTTGTGATAGTTTCTTGCTATTTTCTTGTTAGTATGGCTTATTTCTTCCTATGTGTAGTTTCTTTCCTGTTTCGAGTTAACTTATTGCAGATTTGAAGTTAGTAGCGTTAATAGTTAAAGTTTTTTTTTTCTGGTTTCACGGTAGTCTGAATAGTTTCTTGTTAGCTTTTTGTAAGGTCATTGCTAGTTTCGAGGTTAATAAACGACAGTGGCGTTCGTTTCGTACTGGTTCCACTCAAGTTTCTTACTGCCACTGTCATTATTGGACGGATATCACTGCTTAGCGCGGCAGAAACATTTTTTTTTATTTAAGTTATTTTGCAGTTCTTATCGCTATTGTTTTTATTGGTTGGATAACACTACTTTGAACGATGAACAATTTTTAGAAACTTGATGTTTTTTTTATACCGTTGTAGGATTTTTGGTGGATATCACTGCTTTTTAAGGAGGACGCTTTTTAGAAAATTGTTGTTTCTTACCAGTTACTACTGTAACAATTGGTCTTCGGTGGATTTTACTGAGTTGCAAGGTGGACACTTTAAAAGGTGGACAATTTTTAGAAAAGTTGGGTGCTTCCCACTGCTTTGTTGATTTCTGGTGAGAATATCCCCTTGCTATCATGGTGGAAGTTAGAGGAGAGGGGTATAATCGACCTAATGTGGTATAATCACCCGATAATACACCGGGGTATAATCGGGGTGATTAAACCCCAGTACCTTTTTGTAGCATGCACAACTTACCGGGCTAAGCTTAAAACAGACGCCAGATGCTGGTTAATAACCGCGGCTTTTGACTCGCATAAGGGATCTTTTTAAAGTCAGCGGCTTGCTTGCTGAGCGCTGAGCTTGCTTGGTCTCGGCTTCCTTCGCTTTTCCCATTTTCAAGCTGAGATTAAAAACGACGTTATTTGAAGTTCACTAAGCACAAACATGGCCGACAGTAACAAAATCAGTTCTTATATCTCTTTTCTCTGTTTTATCGCATTATTAGCAGCGTTTAAGATGATGAGAGTTAAGACTAAGCAATTGAGCTGCTGGCAGCTATCAATATCGTACTTACCACGCACGTATTGTGTAGATTTATCGCATGTATGATGATTGTTGCCGATTGTTGCTCCGCGGCAATGGCGCATGCGCACATCGTCCCTCCATATTGGTTGCGTAAGCTCAGCGAACTCAGCACCCTTCATCCTCGCTTACTTGGCTGGCCAGCGGCTGCCAAGCCGCTGACTTTAAAAACGACGGAAAAGTTTCTCAGCGGCAAGCAGTTTGAATTAAAAAACGCTTCCAAGCGGCTCGCAAGGCGCTGACTTTAAAAACATCCCTTTATATACACCAGCTAGAAAACTCGACGTATTCATTACGATTTTCGTATTTTAACATCATACTTTATAATTTGTTAGGCTAGTATATTATAATTTTTTTTCCGTGTCTTTTAGTTTTTTGATCCCATGGTAATTATTAGCAAACGATTAAAAATTAGTGCAGGAACACTCACAGCGCCATCTCTTGGCAGATTTCAGCAATGCGCAGTTGATACGGCGTGTTTAAAGGGAGAAAGTCGCCGACGCAGCAATGCAGCATCTTCTGTAACGTCTCGTTGGAGACAAATAATTTTATGAACTGATAAACTGGTGAACTAATAAAACGTAGCATTACGTTATAAATATTAATAATAACACATATTAATGTTTAGTCCTTTTGTTATTATTTATATTGAATTGGGATATACTCCAATAAAACAGCCCTCTAGCTTTTGTGGATAATACGGTTAAAAATGTTTTCACACTCAGCCTGTAACCAGACTAAAACTAACTCATGCTAATTAATTTGAAATTATACCCCTCGCGCTACGCGCTCGGGATATAATTGCAAAATAATTAACATTCGTTAGTTTTAATGTCAGGTTATAGGCTTCGTGCGAAAACAGTTGCCGTATTATCCACAAAAGCTACTGAATATCCCTACCTTGAAAGGCGAATACTTTTTAGAAAGTTGGTATTTCACACTACTGTTGTTGTTTTTGGGTGGATATCACAGCTTTGCAAGGCGGATAATTAAGAAACTTGGTGGCTCTTAATGCCGTTCTGGGTCTTGGTGGTTTTGGGTTGATATCAGTTTTTCAAGGCATTTTAGAAGTTTAGTGATACTCTTACTGTATGTATATTTTTTTTTAGGGGGAGGGGGGATAATAATATCACTTCCTTTGCAAGGCGGACTCTTTTCTTTAGAAATCGAGGTGTTTCCATTGTTGAATTTTGCTGGACATCACTTCTTTAAAAGGCAGACAATTTTTGGAAACTTGGTGGTTCTTACAGCTGTTGTTGGTTTTACGTCGATATCACTATTTTGGAAGGCACACAGATGCTTTTCATAAATTTAGCAGATCTTACTGCCGTGGCTAATTTTGGAAGGGTATCACTACTTTGCAAGGCGAAAACCTATTATTGGCACTTTATGGTTCATACTGCCATTGTTGGCACTATGTGAATATCACGGCAATGCAAGGCAGACACTTTTTAGAAACTTGGAGTTTCTTACCACAGTTGCTGGTTTTGGGTGGATATCACTGCTTTGCAAGGCAGACAAATTTTAGAAACACGGTTTTCCAATTAGGTTTTGGATTAGGTAGGATATCGCTAATCTGATAGGCGGACATGATTTAGAAAGTTGATACTTCCTTTTTCTGTTGTTTTCCGTTTTTTTTGGTGGCTATATCACTGCTTTGCAGGGCAGACAATTTCTATAAGCAACAAGGCGACAACTGGTAGGTGTAAGGAATTTTGCGTTTCTTTTTTTTTCTGTGACTCTCTGTCTGCAAAGAAGCCTTTATTCTGTCCAAGACTCCTCTCTCACAATCTCCTGACTTTACTTTACAGTTTTCTTGTGTCTTACCTACATAACGTACTTTACTTTGTCTCAACTGGCATTCTTTTGTAGGCTACAGTGTGGTCACAAAAAAACCGACAACCTGAATTTAAAGAAAAGTTTTGAAAAGAGAAATGTGGACTAGTTTTCTAGATCCAAAATTCAATTCTAATTCCAGAAAATTAAGACCTATCTTTCGAAACTTTGGAAGCATTTGGAAAGAATGAATCAAAACAGAACCTACCCATTAGACATGCACGTTCTATACCAAAATATTGATGTAGTTAAAGATTTGGGCGTGTGTTTCTGTGGTGACTTTAAGTTTGGCCTTCACTGTACCAAAATAACAGTGGCTGAATTTAAACGCCTAGCAATTACCTTGAAAACCTTGGTGCCAGAAATGCGTTAAGTCACATTCTTTGAATTTTCCAAAATGAATGCTTAAAGGTTTAAAACAATTCGTGAAATCGTTCTATAGACAGTAGTAATGAAATATTCTGAAATAAACCGTGGCCAGTGTTCTATATAGACAGTATTAATGAAATATTCTGAAAAGACATGGCCTGTGTTCTATATAAACATGCCAGCTATGTCATATGAATACGAAAAAAAATTAGCCGCAGGGTAATTAATTTCATAATTTGGACTTACGTATTTTTGGCACAAAATTAGGTAAAAATATGTAAACCCACGCAATATCAGTAAGGTCAGAACCACATGAGTTACTATATGTTGCAATACAACCTAAAAAAGGACTTACAAACCACTGGCTAGTGTTTCCACTCTATTAAAGACAACAATAATCCCTAAATGATTGGATTGGATTGGATTTTATTATAGGGGCCCTGGCCCGTAGCCACATACCCCACCTAAGTTTATAACAACAACAATCAAACGCACCGTAGGACTACAACGTAATCCTACACATGACAGCCAATGAAACACTCAAAGAAAAAGTACAAACACAGCCCCAACGCAGCTTGCTCACGTACACAAGTCCACAAATGATAAAAATGATAACAATAATATTGCCAAACAATAAGAAGGCTCTATTGTTAGACAGCCTGTCATTATTATTACATATTGTTAGTTGTGCTGTTGTAAAAAGGTTTAAAATGGCAAAATTTGTTGAATGGTAACAATTAGGTGTCACCCCAATGGATAAGCTAACCGCCATCATCTAGACCCTTTTCACACCGATCAGCCGCAAAGAACAAATAACAGATACGAGCAGTTATAAAATATTCGTTTTATAATATACTGTATGCTTTTATGAGTCAGCTTTTTGTTATACAGTAGATCTTTACAGCATTTAAAGTGTGCGCGGCCTATCTTGAGTTCGCTGCAGAACGAAGACATACGATAATCGATTGTACGTTTTTGGTGGCAGAGTGCCTTGTTGATATCCAAAATGGTTACAAAAACAATGGCGGCCTTCGATTAAAGCTGCTCCCTCCAGGAAGACGTAGCCGATCATAAAATACTTCCAGGACTCAAGATACGCCGCGCACACAATAGTTTACTTAGGTTCAGTGAATGCAGTTATACAGAATGGCCATGCTAAAAACACAACACTGCAGTATTACTCCACAATAACAATTTCATCGTCGCTGGCCAGTGCATGTTCACTCAGTAATTTTTAAAACATGCAGCTGGCATCAGCTGGCTCAGATGTCTCTTTTAAAGCTAGCATTTCGTTGTTGTTTTTTTTCTAGATTGTGGTTGGCGATGCAGCCACTGCGGCCATGTTGTCCGTGACACCCAGCAGTCAATCTGGGAAAGCGCAGGTCAACTTACGCATTTCTAGCCTCAAAGAAGTGATTTTCTGGCCTAAATGTACCAATTAGAAGGAGTTACACATTTTTTTTATTCACATTTTTTTTTTACACATACGTACTTCTAGTTAAGCAGCTTTCAAATTTAATTTTACCCCATTTTTATTTTTTTGAAATTGTGACTTGCGCATTTTTGGCACCAAGATCGCCAACGCTGCTTCTCAGCTGGGGATCTGAAGATTAAAGTTTGGGCACTGATGGTCTTTGTGCGTCCTACATTGGAGTATGCAAGATCAGTTTGGTCGCCTTTTCGATTGCAGGATATTGACCGGATTGAATCCGTTCAAGGTAAGTTTATGAAGTCACTTCCTGGATTGCGAAACGCCCCTTATATTGGACGCCTTCGGGTAACATGCCTTGAATTACTCGAGCTTAAGCGCTTCTAGACCGACCTGATCCTTACTGCAAAATTGTTCGGGGCCATCATCCAACAAAAAGGCTACTTACTGCAGCTAAATCAACAATTTGCCCGATCTTCTCGAAACCTTTTCTTCCCGGTGAAACTCATTACCAGCATCAGCGGTATCATCAAATACGGACTCAGGGCTTCTGCTGAATTTTAAATTCAGAGAATCTTGTGAGATTTTTACATCGTAGGCAGGAGTGGTTCTAAAATGCATTTCTAAATTCACTTTCCCTTTCCATGGGCCAACGCATCTTTCCTCTGTTCTTTTTACCCTTTTTTCCTTTTTTGTTTGTTTCCTCACAATGTTTTTATGGTTTTCCCATGCCTTTATATTAATGACTTGATATCACGAACAAATCGGTTTTAAATAGTTTTAGTATTGATTTGGTTTTAATTGGGTACGTGGCTATGTATTAACTGGTAAACTACATTTGTGTTTTTATTGTGCTGACTCCAGTGTTATGAAACTTTATACAACCTTTAGTCTGCGTCGCATAAATGTAAGCGATTTCTTTTTTAGGCTGGTTGCTAGTGACTTTCAGTCCTTGCTTGTCCTACTACTCAAGCAAGAAAAACTTAATAAATATTTAAACTTTCGTTCGATGTAGCCAAGGTGCTATTGGCTATTGCTACAATGCATAATGGCTACACAGTATTTTTTTTAAAGAAACTAGCCACATCGCTCGCTCCGTTGGCGTCGCCTCGTCTCGCTCGAGGAAGTTTGCATGAACAAACTATGACGTCATGAACAAACATAACGAGTGTTAAAAAAAACTTTGGCGTTATTTTTTCTGGGTTATCCGCGTATTTGAGGATCATAATAATCAAGTTACAGCGATGACTATAGGCCTAACCGAAGAGCAATTTAATTACCCTTCATGTGGTCCTACTCCCATCTTTGTAGGCGCCTTGGTTCAAGAAGAGTAGAGGTACAAACACGCACGAACGCACATCATACGTTTTTAATAATGTACACTAGCGGAGTCGCTCGCTTCGCTCGCTCATTCCGCGTCGTCTCGCTGCTCTCGAGGAGATTTCTTGCTGCAACACTTATGATACAGACAGACCTTCCACATAAAAAACGACCAAGCAAATTATAAGAGTGTAGTATGCGATATCGGTTATCTCGAGAGAATGTCAATATTATTTTTTTTACGTCCAAGGAGTCAAGCAAAAAGTAAGATCAAGCAATTTATCAGAAAATCGCTGTTTCTGATGACAAACGCTGATTTTCGTTCCCTTCGCTCACTCAATCAGCGCAGACATTTCCTCAAAAACGTGACTTAATCAATGTAACCACCAAGAACTACACATCACTTGTAATTTGTGTTAGTATACACTTTATATGGGTTTGCTTGTTTTACTTATCTTAAGAATATTGTTCTTTACGTCCTGCTCAGTACAGACTTTTCCATGATCGTCTTATCACTTCACTTTCTGATGATCCCTCACTTGGAGAAACATCTGCAGAACGTCAGATGTAATCTTCTACGATGCTCCTACGATAGAGCAAAGCGAGACACACGTTGAAAAGGTTTAGTTTATGTGGAAATCGCTCGCTTTGCTCTTTCAATCCACCCGCCTCCGTGCTTCAGAAACACGAATGTTTGACACACTTTTAAAACCAAATCCAGATCATCTCTCTCTGCTCGAGGAGGTTTTCATGAACAAACTATGACGTCATAAACGAACCACATGACGTCATGAACAAACATCATGCGGGTAAAAAAAAAACTTTGACGTTAGTTTTTGAGATTCTTTCGCTTATTTGAGGGTGATAATATCAAGTTACATCGATGAAAATAGGCCTATTAAAAGCGAAATTTAATTATCTTTCGTTTGGTCTTACTCCCATCTTTGTAGATGCTTTGGTTCCGGAGGAGTAGAGGTACAAACACGCACGCACGCACGCACGCACATCATATGATTTTAATGATGTAGATCAAAGAAATATAAAGCCCATTTTTTTCAGGATTTTCTAGCGGAGTCGCTCGCTTCGCTCGCTCATTCCGCGTCGTCTCGCTACGCTCGAGGAGATTTCTTGCTGTAACACTTATGATACAGACAGACCTTCCACATAAAAAACGATCAAGTGATTTATAAAAGTGTAGAATGTGATATTTTTTTACGTCCAAGGAGGCAAGCAAAAAGATCAAGCAATTTATCAGAAAAACGCTATTATGATGACAAACACTGATTTTCGTTCGCTTTGCTTACTCAATCTGCGCAAACATTCCTCAGAATAGTGACTGAATCAATGTAACCACCAAGAACCACACGTCACTTGTAATTTGTGTTAGTATACACTTTATATGGGTTTGCTTGTGTTACTTATTTTAAGAATATTGTTCTTTACGTCCTGCTCAGTACAGATTTTTCCATGGGCGTCTTATCACTTCACTTTCTGATGATCCCTCACTTGGAGAAACATCTGCAGAACGTCAGATGTAATCTCCTACGAAGGTGAGAGATGAAAGATTGCGAGAGCAAAGCGAGACACACATTGAAAAGTTTTAATTTACGTGGAAATCACTGGCTTTGCTCGCTTAATCCACGCAATGCCTTGCTTCAGAAACACGAGTGTTTCCGTGCTTCAGAATCCAAGAAAATGACTCCCTTTTAAAACCAGATCTATGGGTCTGTTTTTTCTATGGTCAAGTCAGTTGATACCCATTCAGGTCCACCCATCCTTCCACCCATCCTTCCTTCCTTCCATCCATCCTTTTTCTATCCGTCCGTCCTACCTTCCTACCTTCCACCCATCCCTCCTTCCATCCATCAATCCTTAGTTCTATCCTTCCATTCTCCCTTCCTTATATCCTTCCTTTGATCCATCTATTCACTCATCCTTCTATCATTCCATCCGTCCTTCCTTCCTTCCTTTCCTTCCATCCGTCCTTCCTTCCTTTCATCCTTCGTTCGATCCATCCATCCTTCCTTCTATCCTTCCATCCATCCATCTTTCCTACCGTCCTTCCTTCCATCCATCCTTCCTTCCTTCTTTCATCCTTCCCTCCATCCTTCTATCCATCATTTCTTCTTTCCTTCCATTCTTCCTTCCATCCATTCTTCTATCGTTCCTTTCATCCTACCTTCCATCCATACTTCCTTCCATCCATCCTTAATTCGTTCCATCCTTCTATTCATCCTTCCTTCCATCCTTTCATTCATCATTTCTTCCTTCCTTCCTTCCTTTCTTCTATCTTTCCTTCCATCCTTCCATTCATTCTTCCATTCTCACATCCTTTCTTCCTCTTTTACATCCTTCCATCAATTCTTAATTCGTTCCTTCGTTTCATTCATCCTTCCGTCCATCTTTCCATTCATCATTTCTTCCTTCCTTCCTTCTATTCTTCAGAAATAAGAATGTTTGACACCATTTTAAAACCTAATCAATTGTTTTGAATTTTCCCTGCATCAAGTCAGTCAGTATAAAACCAATTTTAAGATGTATGTGTGGTGTGTTGCAAAATACATCGTCCGTCCACCCTTTTCAGATCATCTCTTTGCTCGAGGAGGTTTTCACGAACAAACTATGACGTCGTGAACAAACATGAAGAGGGTTAAAAAAAACTTTGACGTTAGTTTTTCAGGTTCATTCGCATATTTGAGGGTGATAATATCAAGTTACAGTGATGAAAATAGGCCTATTAAAAGCGAAATTTAATTATCTTTCGTTTGGTCCTACTCCCATCTTTGTGGGTGCCTTGGTTCCGGAGGAGTAGAGGTACAAACACGCACGCACGCACGCACGCACATCGTATGATTTTAATTATGTAGATAATTGGTTTTGGATCCAGAAAAGTGGTCCCTACATGCATTTTTTTTTTAAACGTCGAAAAGTGTTTTGTCCTAGAAAATTCTAGGTTGTGCGTTGTTTGTGGGCCACTCTGTACAATGCAAGTTCGACTTCCGTTCAAGTTAGGTTTCATTCCTAATCAGAAAGCAGCTCCGTCTGAAATTCGTGGGCGTACCACGTGAGGTAACACTTCAAATTTTGTGCATATATCGAACCACCCCGGAATACTACAGACGTCTGTAAGACTTTGTTTAGTATTTCAACAATTCCGTTATGCTTCGTTTTTCTCGCGGAGATCATCGATGCGAAATGAAAAACTATACGGAATCTGGCTTGTTTTATACCCTGTCAGCTGCCATTAAAACGTAAGTTAGGCCACTTGTTTCATGAAATAAATACTTATAGCCTGTTAGGTTTCCAGTGGTGCAATTAGTCGTTTCATGAAACTTTTAAAAGTTCAGCACGAACACGCCAAGTGCAAGTCACTCATAAGTTACGACACAAGTTCAGTTTTAACAATTTAATTTAATAAAGACAGGGCTGTTAACTTTTGCGTTCTTGCGCTAAGTTACTTAACCTAGCTTAGAAATGATTCTGCACAGCGTACTTTGTGCTTCCTAATATGTTTATCTTCAACCCAGTGAACGTAAAGGACAACAGTTAATACTGGAAATTGGTTGAATAAACATAAACGAGCCAGTGGCGTAACTTCACGTTGGGACCTCGTGCAATAAATTTACGTGGACCCAACCTTCTTTCGTACCCCCTCCCTTTTTTGTATTTTTAATTATTTACTTTTTTGAGTCAAATACCTAATTAGTATTAAAAAAAAAAGGCTTAAGTGTCTAAAATACGGATGTAAGCCTTAAAAAAAAGCAAATACTCTAAAGGAAGAGACACAAGCAAAAGACATGCAGCCCCTCAGCGTAGCACTATAGTGTGCGTGGCGTATGAATCATATATTTAAAACGTAAAGCACAACAGCACTTGAACAGATGCAATTTTCTCAATTGTACATTTTATTATTTCAATTGAAAATGATCAATTTTCATCCGTGTACATTTTAACAAGTGAAAATTCGATCATATAACCCCTTTTTACGGCACCCTGACGTTTTTGTTTGTATTTTATTAGCGGCTACGTCTTCCTGGTGGGGACGGCCTGGTGGATATCAACAAGGCACTCTGCTGCCAAAAACGTACAATCGATTATCTGTGTGCGTTCTGCGGCGAACTCAAGATAGGCCGCGCACACTTTAATAGCATACCTGTATAAAAATCTCTAGCATCCCCAAAAACAAGCTGGAGCTCTTCTTACACATATATGGCTTACACGTCCCTTTCTTTTATCTGTCCTTTAAACCATTAAGGTTTTTTTAAGGCTTACATTCGTATGTTATATGCTTACAGGTACATGCATCCATGTTGGCTTTCCTGTAATGATAACTAAGTTTTGTGACATTAGTTCAATGGTATGCAAATGTTGCCAGATTTTCTTGTTTTTTTTTTTTTTTTCGTGCGAGATGATTTTGCCACATTAACTCTAACCTGTTTCAGTGTTGCAAACGCTAGTCTCAACGTCTCGCACGACGTGCCGGAAGGATTTATGACCCTTTAAGCTTTTTTCAATACTGATATCTGTTATTTTTTCTTGGAAATATTTCAGATAAATCAAATAAGCAGAATTGTGATATATGAGATAATCGCAATATGAGATAATTAAGATGAACGCTTTTTGAGGTAAATCAGATCATAT